>QEOQ01000552.1:547331-562675 GCA_010279815.1 Brachionus plicatilis
CGCATATGGTAACTCATAGAAATAAAAAAAATTATATGATTATACAGTCAATAAACATTATTTTAACATTTAACTGTTTTTTTGTGATTTTTGTATCCTTTTTTTAATATTCAGTTATTTATTTTAAATAAATTTTTTTGGATTATAATTGTTTAAATTTACCCATTAGAATTTTATTTTATTTTAATAACCATTTACCAAAAGTCCAAAAGTCTGAATTCATCATCGTTGTTTCTGTTAAAAAAATAAATTATTAAAGTGATTTGATAGCACATTTATCTATCACAACAGCTACAACATTTAACAGAGGTTTCATACAGCAAGAAAAAACAAATATTCACAAAAAAATAAAATTTATTGAATAAGTTTTATTAAAAAAAAACAAAATTTTAAAATTTTTTTAATTTGAATTCACAAAACAATCCGTAAACGTTTGATTTTTGATTGATTAAAAACACATTCTCTAGTTCGATTAATTCGATGAATTGGGTATAGCAATTGCGAATATTAGCATTAATATAATAACAATAAAACTCAGTATCAAAATTATTTGCATTTTTCGCTAAATTTGTATAACATTTGAAAAAATTCATAAATAAATAATTCATTCTCAAAAACATCTCCGGTTTAAATGAAATTTTCAAAAAGAAAAATTATATACAGAATGAAATAGAAGAATTTTGTAATGCATTTGCACCCATATTAATTTATTTTATTACTTTTAGTATTATTCGTATTATTTGTATTATTATTTGTTTGTGGCTTTGGCAGGTATATATATAACAACAATGCCAATATAAGGACGAGTAGAACTATGACAACAATCACAATTATGATGATAATTATTTTTTTCTTTAAAAAAAAAGATATTCCTGATAGTAATGGTATAAAATTTTCAATATTCTAAATGTGCATTGATTATTTTTAAATCGCATCAATATTAAAATAATCTAAAGTTTTATTTCAAAAGATCTATCGATTAAATTATAAATTAGACTAAATAAAAAATTTTAATTTATAACCAAAAACTTATTTTTTATATTGATACGATTTTAAAATGGCAAAAAGCGTGTTAAGTGAAAAGTGCAATAGGTAAGAAAGTACATTGTGTTCCAAAAAGCATATAAAAATTTTAGATTTCAAACAATTTATTAATATAGATTGATTTAGATGAAAATAAAAATTATTATTTAAAAAAAAATAGAAAGGCATCAGTGTTCTTTCTGGCTATAAGAAAATATCTTGGTCTAACCGGTCTTAATTTTTTGAAAAAAAAATTAAAAAAAAAAGATTTTATAAATTTAAAAAATTCATTTTGAATTTAAACATTTAAATTGAACTCATTATAGATGATTTCAGAATTTATTTACTTTCAATGTTACTACTTTTTTGGTATAGACAATGCGATTATTATTCCTATGACCAACAATACTACCACCACAATTATTATGATATATATTCTTTTCTAAAAAAAAAATGATCGAAATTAGATTTTCCTGAATGTTTAATTCAAAATAGCATGATTCTTCAAATTTAATTCATCTATTCTGATTTAAATTTTCTACTTCCAAAAAAATGGATATATTCCTTTAGCGCTATCTAATTTTTTGGACTAAATTGTTCTTTAAAAAATAGATGAAAATTTTTATTCATTTTTTCGAAACACTTCTGTGCAAAAAATTTGAATTACTAGCCATATATAATTTTTCTCTTATCTACTTAAATAAAGTAAGATTTCTAAATTTTTTATTTTATCAATTTCTTTTTTTCAAAGATTAAATTAAAATCAGTTTAATTAAAAAAAAAGGATAATGTCAAAATAAAAAATAATTTCAAAGGTTATGAATTTTACTAAATTTACAGTTTCAGTTAAGAATTTTTTTTTTGGAAAACCAATTTTTTTAATTTAATCTGTCTGTTTTTTTGTAACTTGTAAAAGTTTTTAATTAATTGCTCTGCTCTATTAAAATATTCCCGACTTCAATGATAACATTTTAAAACCTGAAAAATCTAAATAAATATCCTAAAGTAATTGATAAATCGAAAAGAAAACAATTTTGAATTTTGTAGCAATTTTGCTATAAATAATTTTATTATCTAATAGAAAATATTTCTTTTTTTTAGACTTTTGTTTAAGCATTTTTTTTTTTGGCTTTAAACTAATAAATAATAATAATAATATAAATAAAACCACTTTTCTGCAAATACTCAACAAAGTAATTTTCACCTATTTATGGTGAGTAGCAATTTAGGAAAGAAAAAAAAAATTGTTTATTGTTAGGAATTGTTTTGGTGATGCAAAATTGCTACAAAATAATAACAATTTACCAATTTCTCTCAGAAAAAAATTTTTTCAGATGAAAAGCTGAACAGTCCTCGAATATTGATAAAACTATTAATCTTTATAAAGCCTTAAATTTATTTAAAAGAAAATCGTTAAGCTAATATAACTTAAAAAGTTTTAAAAACTTTTCATTTATATTTCTTATTTAAATTTTTATTTTTTACTTCTTTAAAAATATTAAAATTTTAATTTTAAAATGTGGTGTTTACGGAAGTCGAGTCTTTACTGGAAAGTATTAATAACCTCACTAAAATGAGTTTAAAAGTGATTAGATAAAAATTATCCTAAGAAAATTTAAAACTTGGTTATTTAATAAAAGCTAAATTAAAAATTAGATAGCATTAAAGTGGAAGCTTTTTTTTCATTAAAAGTTCGAAAAGATTTTTAAATTGATAGAGCTCAAGTGAACAGTCAGAAATTAGCAAGTCTGAAAATTAGTAAAATATCAGAATAGATGTTAGTTATGGAAAATTATAAGAAGCAAAATTATTTATAAAAAGCTTTTTAGTTAAATTAGTTAAGCATTTAATAAATCGTGCGCAAGCAAATTAATTTAATAGCAAAAATTAACGACAATTCAGCCAAAATTAAATTTCAACACCCAAGGCTAACTAAAAATTATCAAACCTAAACATTTCCTAATCAACTTACCCTTCTTGCCTCTCTTTGGTATTTTACTGCCTTTTTGGTGTCTGCATTTGCAGCTAGTACAAAATCAACGGACTGTTGAATATTATATTCTATACGATCTATCATTTCACCCTGATTAAGGTGAATTAAAGAGAGGGTAGAATTTATTTTTGAATCATCTAATTTTGATTCAGTCGAATATGCCTCATAATTGTCGTTCTTTCTGCCATTTAAATTTTAAGTGAGATAGAGCCCAGAGTAATTAAGTGATTAGTAGAGCAGTTATTTGAGAGTGATTTGTGTAAAAGCTACAATTTAAAACAAATATTCTTACACGTCTGGCCGCTTTCTGGTAAATAACAGCTTGTTTAGTTTCGGTTTTGGCTTGTTCGACATACTCTGTAGCTTGGCCTATATTACGTTCTATATTGTCAATCATTTCACCCTAAGTTATCACAACAAGTATTATCTTATTAAATATTGTTCGACTTTTGTATTCGATTGAATCAAAATAGCTGTTATTTTTTTTCATTAAAATTTATGAAAAAAAACACCAAGTTTACTTTACTGACAAAATAAAAAGTTTTATTTTAAACATAAAAACTTAATAGAAAAATCATGAAAATTTCGTTTCTTAAATACTTTAGATTGAAACTTAAAAAGGATTTAAATTGCTTTTATTATAAAAACATTAAGTAGCTTGAGATAAAAATTAGGGTTGCTGAATTTCAACGTTAAATTGGGATTAGAAAATGTTCTTTTGAATTTAAAATTCTTTTTTTTTTACTCAGATATTTCAACATTTATTCTCGAAAAACTATTTTGAAGCTTTTAAAACAAAATAAAATTAAATAAATTTAAAATATCGAGTTTTATCACATAAAATCATTGAACTTTAATGGAACTCATCTTTTTGTTTATGTTTAATAATGACTAAATATCTTAATCGGTTACAATATCTTAATTAAGCTATAACTATATGTTGGCTTAAAATTGCTTTTGAAACTAAAATTATCATTTTCATCAAATAAATAAATTTACTTTATAAAAATGCTATAAATACAACTTTTTTGGATTAAAAAAACTCTTTGTTCACCAAAAGTCTTCTTTGTCATAAGAAATATTTCTAAAATTATTAAAGAATTTTTTCAGCATATTCAAATATATTGAACACTCAAGATACTCAAGCAATTGCTCTATAGAGCTAGATAAAGAGTTGGATAAAGATTAAGACCTAAAAGAATGAAAAGACGCCAAATATGTTAATAGCATAAATAAAAAAATGGACTTAAACTAATTTTTAATAATCCAATTTTTTTTCTTTAAGACAACATATTTAAATTTTTTTTAATTTGTTATAAAAACAATAGGTCACTTAAAAATATAAATGAATTTTTTGAAAATTTTGAAATTTTTTTGAATATTGGCTTAAATAAAAGGAAGAATAAAACCGATTCATAGGATTCTCATCTTCGCAATCAACTTCAATAAAAATCCCAAATTTCATTAAAACAATTTTTTTCTAATCTTTAATGATCTAATATTACTTCAAACTTTTATTTATTCAAGGATATCAGTTTTGAAAAATTTTTAATTCAATAAAAATTTACGATGGTTTAATTTTTCAGAAATTTTAAAGACAATCAAAGTATTTAAAAAAAGTTAAATTAATACAATTTATAGAAATTTTTTTTTAAAGCATTTTTTTTTATAATGAGAACACCTATACTTAAAGTTGCCGACAATATAACAAGGGTTCTAGAAAAATCAGTCGACTATCATCAGTATTTGAAATTGAATTTCTCAAATAAAATAAGGATCAGGTAAAATTGGTGTTTTTAATCAGAAATTTTAGTAAACAAAATTAAAAATGAACATTTCAATCAAAATCTAAAACAAAATAAAACAAAAACAGAGATTCTACATACCTGAGACTCGACTAGCATTGCCATGTCCATGAACATGTCATGTAACTCTTTAATACTTTGCTCTAATTTTAAAATATCTTTGTGTCGAGCTTCGATATCAGCTAGAGTCTGTTTGGCATTTTGTGTTTCCATTAGAATCTAAAAATATTACAATTATATTTGTTTAAAAAAATTTTTTGAAAAATCATTTGAAGTATTTACTCCTTCTGTGAAAATTTGCGGATTTCCGGATTCCAGCATTCGCTCAATTTCTTCTTCATCTGTTTTCTTCCCGGCTGAATAAAAAAAATATTACTTTTATTGACAGACATTAAGTTAACTGCATTTAATTGTTTTAATCAGCATAATAAATATCATCCATGTATAAAAAAAAAAAAATAAGTTAATAAAATGATGTCACTTTCTAAAAAATACATATTTATCTTTGGCATTTAATATAATTTTTTAAACTGGTGCAAAATAACGTTAAAATTTAGCATTTTTCTTGGTTTATTTAACCACTTAAAATATAACGGGCATCAAAATTTAAAAATTTAAATAAAAAATTTTTAAACATATTTCTTTTATTAGGGCAATTTTAAATATAAAAAGATTGGATCTATTTCATTTCTTAATAAAAGTTATTTAAATGGTAAAATAAATTAATTATTTTTAAAATGCAAAAGTGGCTAAGCAATAAGAGAACTGGCATTATTAAATAACTTTTTCCAATTTAATTAAAGAGTAAATATTTATCTTCCCTTAAAAAAACTCATAAAAATAATTCAATTCAAGATCGCTAAAACGAGCTATTAATTATGTTCGCATCGAACCTTAATTTTCAATTTGATATAAGCTGAATAAAACAAATTTTAAAGGTCCAAAAAAAAAAGTTTAAGTTATTTAAGGAAAAAATGATTTATAATAAAACCAAATTAAGCTTACAAATTAATTGCGTATTTGTAACTTAACTTTCGAAAGAGATTTTAATAGCATTCTGCAAGCTTCCTCTGCTCAATTACTCTTAGTTTCACTCTTTTAACTGTATAGGACAAGAAAGTGTAAAACTTTTAATAAATTTACAAACTTAATAAGGGATTAGATGTAAATATTAAATAAATTAGGAACAAAAACTAAAATGAAAACCAGAGTTGCTTAAAAGTCACAAAAAAAAGTCCAAGTTAAGAATTTTTTTTTTAAATTTGCTAGATCGGGCTTCATATCAAAAAATTTATTTACTCTTGGGTTGTCTAACCCAATAGTTTTGCCATATATAAGAATTTTCTTGTAATTTTAGCATAAATTTCTTCTTCAGTATTCAAAATTTTTTAAGTCCTGACTTGAACTTTTTTTTTGCAAAAAAAAATTATAGTCTTTGGTCGGACTTTTGAAAAAAAAATAAAAAGTCTGGACTTGGACTTTACTTGAAACCTGTGACTTTTAAACAACTCTGATTAAAAAATACTATGCAGAAAAATCTTTAATATTAAAAAAAATAATAAAAAAGCACATGGAAAGCTTACTAATTTCGAGTTGACGTTGAATTCGGCTTTTACAGGCATCACGATGCTGAATTTGGACATTGTTATAAGAACCCATAATATCCGAGAATAAATATGACAAATAAGAAAACTAAAAATGACATTAAAAAAATTAAAATTAAAGATAAAAAGCATTTATTTTGAACATCAAGATTAAACATCGACCAGAAGCAAAAATGACTTACTAATTTCGAGCTGACGCTGTATCCTAGCCTTACAGCGCTCTCTATATTCGATTTCTGCCCTATTATAGTTATTCATAACTTCGATAAATTTTCGAGATAGTGTGGAATGCTGAAATTTTGTTTGTTCAAAATAAGCAAAAAAAACTTTAAAATTACAAACCTGCATTTTTCTTATTCTATAATCGGCATTGTTAGTTTGTTTCATACTTTCCAAATTCAAAATAAAAGCTTCCATTTCTGTCAGAGTTTTTGGTTTTAATCAAACTTTTTTTAACTTTTTAACTTTAATTTTTTTTACCTTTAAGCTTCTGTCTAACTTGTTGTGCTGTTCTCTTTATTTCGAACATTCTGTCCTCCAACTCATTCTTTATTTTATCATCTGTTGTCGGAGCGGACAAAATGGTACTATGAAGTCGTTTCACTTCATCAACATATTTGTGAGCATTTTCGATACTTGTACAAATATCTTGGACTTGGTTGTAAAACTCTTCCATAAAAGCAACTGGATACATATCTATTTGAACCATGTCGTCATCATTTGAATCCTGAGCCTTAATCAAAAAATTAGATTCTCTTTTTTTGGTGATTTTTCTTAACAAACCGCTTTAAGGGCTGCTAATCGATCTTTAGTCATTCTCCGATTCTATTTACACTTCAATTTTGAATTTCGATTAAAAAATAACTTTTAAAAATTATCTAAAGTTTTTCGAATTAATTTTATTCTCATTATAAAAATTAAAGATAAATTCATAAAAAAAATTTTTATCGAGTCTTTGTGTTTGAACTGAAAATTTTAATAAATATATGAATAACATTAAAATTTATCATCAAAGATCTTTTTTTGTTTTTTCATCTGAAGCTAAACAAACTTAAATTTATATTGAATCTACTCCAAAATAATTTTCTAAAAGGGTTGGATCGCTTCTTCAAAGATAATCATAGTTAAATAATTAAAATTTTTTTTTTCAAAATTAAAATCAGATTGATAAAAATTGATAAAATTCAGCTAAAAATTTAATAATCAATGGTCTAGATTTTCGATTTGGCGCCTTTGACGCGTTCCAATTAAATATCGAAAACAATTAGTTTTCTTAATTTTAACTAAAAAACTAAAATTTTATAATTAGTTTACTTTATTATATTTCATACAATATTTTATTTTAAATTTAGACAGGCTTTTAATTTTTAAAGCAATTTATTTTACAAATAGTTTAAGGATGCAAATAAAGAATTTAAAAGGAGACAGGTATAGTAAAGCGTTTAAAGTGACTATTCATATTAAAAAATTTACGTCATCGAAAATTAACGCTAATTTTATTTGTTTTAAAAAATAAATTTATTAATCACATGATTTAACTTTATTCTTTTTCGCCAAAAAAAAAATTAAACAAAAAATAATCAAAATGGTCGAAATTGTTCGAGTCTCAATTTTTTGGCGAAGCAAGTTTTGGAATTGTCCGGATTTGGTCCATTAAGCAAAAACACAAATAAAGCAAATTTGTAAAGGAAAAAACACGTGCATGGCAAAAAAATCGAAAAATTGGCTTTGAGCAAGTTTAAGTAATGGTTTGTTCTTATTTTAGATAGATTGCCAACAAAATTATTATTATTATTGCGATCACAATAATAGCGACAGTAATCAGTGCAATAAAAATAACTTTTTTCTAATAAAATAATTTAATTTTGATCAAATATGGTTAATAGCATTTTTAAATTCTAACTTTTATTAGTAGTGTTAAAGTAGCTTCAAGAAAGTCTATCCTCTACTTTTAGAGAAATAAAGATTTTTTAAAAATAATAAATTACAAGTATTTATGGATAAAACTTCAAACAATCGTACCATAAGTAAAATAGCTTAATTGTTGAAAAGGTTTTAATAAATTTTTAACTTTATCATATTAGGAAATAGCAACATTCGAATAGAATCTGATTTAGAAAATAAAAATTAAATTCAACATTATCCTTTTATATTTAATATTTCTAGATAATTAAATTATATTATGAATGAAATTTAATAATCTTAAAAATTAAAAAAATTTACACAAAATGCAAAAGAGTGCACAGTGAAATTTAAACAAGAAATCAAAAAAAACTCTTGTTTTAAATAATCCTCGATTTTGTGTTTTCTGGAAAATTTCTGTATACTTGATCTGAGAAATTTTCAATGTGAAGACGATTATTTAAATTATTGAAGATTGAAAAAAAATTTCATTTTATTTTTAATAATATAATTAGTTTTGAAAACTCATAGAAAATGGTGTAAATTTATTTCAAAATTCACAGAGGTTCAATTTTGCTTAAATTTGTGAAAAAATTTAAAATTGGGAATTAGATTATGCAAATAATGTAATGAATATAAACAAGGTTTCGAATAAAGATACATCGAATAACCAACTCCATTAAGTAATAGCTCCCTATTAATTTCATCTTTATTTCCTGATCTATCAAATATTTAAACATGTCTAATCTATAACTATTTCAATATATCCTTTTTAATTTTCTTTTAATTACTTAGATTATTTTTTTGCTAATTTTTTATTTTATTTTATCTTATTTTAATTTTTTTTATTTTTATTCTGAAGGATTAGCTAGGTACAGATAAACAAATAAATAAATAAAAAAGAGTCATTCTGTATTGGTTGTCAAACTAATAGATAAATATAAAGCTGGTTTTTAAATCAAGATAATATCGAATACCCGATTCCATTGTGTAATTGCTACCTTAATTTTTCTGTTCAATACTAAAACAAGTTGCACCTTTCATTAAAATTTGTCTACTTTAATTTTCTTTTATATTATATTTAACTTGTTCTATTTTTTTTTAAAGTTTTGTACTATTTTTTTGCTAAAATTAATGACGTCAAAAAAAATTCACAAAAAGGACAATCATTTATCTATTTGAAATTTTGAAAATTTCAAATCTAATGTTTCTTTATGGTCATTTGAATCTTTTTTGGATGATTTCATGTAAGTACATCAAACATTATTGCATCAATTTTTAAAGACATCTTTTAATGTTCAAAATTTTTAGCAACAAAAATTCGCTTTAAATTTTTTAAATGCTGATAAATCTGCACAATTTTGAAAAAATGCTCACAGCTTTGATATATAGAATTTTGTATGAAATTCTCACATTCTCATTTAATATTTTTTAATTTAACGATTTTATTATTAATTTTCATTATTAAAATATGACTCAGTAAATTTTAGACACAATCCTTAATATGATTATAATCTAGATTATTGTGAGAGACTAATAAATAACTTTAAAATTAAAAATTTGGTCCTGAAGTTTCTACAAAAGGTGTTTGCTGAAATAAGCATAATAATAAGGGCTAAAAATGTTGAGGATAAACTGTTGAATACTTACCTTGTTAAATTGTGTTAATCAGCTATTAAAGTTAAAAAAATGAGCCTAAAATCGTTAACGGTTTACCTTTCGAACTTTTTTGACATTTTCAACTGCTTTTTTAGTTTGTTCTTTACCTGTTTCAGCTTGCTCTATAGTATTAGCCATATTGTTTTCAATATTATCCACCACTTCCCCCTTTTATTTATTAAATTAATCAAGAGCTTAGTATTCTTTTTAAAAAATCAAACTTGAGAATCCATCAAAATGGCCAAGTCTTGGAACATTTCATGAAGCTCGAGAATATTTTTCTCCAGCTTTCTAATGTCTTTATGTCTAGCCTCAATGTCTTTAAGGGCCTGCTTAGCTGCTATAGTCTCATTTATTATCTAAATTTGAAGCAAAAAATTAATTGAAATTTTTCCAAACATTACATATAAGCCTGAATTAGGCATAAATTTATGCAAGATTTAGACAAATATGTAACTATTACTAACTCCTTGGGTAAATATTTGTGGATCTTCCGACTCAAGCATTTCATCAATTTCTTCATCGTCTGCATCTCTGCCAGCTGTTTTTAAAATTAGAGTTAATTTAGACTTAAAATAGGCAAAATTACTTATTTCCAATTGTCTTTTAATACGTGTTTTGCAGTCATCTCTATACTTGGCTTGAATTAGATTGTAATTTTGCATCAAATCCGAAAATTTCTTTGACAAATATTCGGTCTAAAAAATATAATTAAATTAAAATTCATTGATTTAAAGTGACGTATTTATCATTGGAAATATTATTTTTTAAAAGATAATTTATATTCACAAAAAAATAATGGAATAAATAATAAAAACTAAATTAGGATCAGGAAAAAAAATTACTTGTGTTTTCTTGAGCCTTAGATCGGCCGATGCACGATTTGATTCTTTTTGCTCATTTGATATTTCTTCACTCATTTCTTGAAAAAAAGTATCAAATTAATAAATAATTTACCAATAAAGGCGGTGAGTTAAAATGTTATTCCAAAATTTTAATTGAGAAAAATTTGTGATAAAATTTAGCTAAAATGTTGCCGAATTTTTCGTACAGCTTTTAATTTTTTTCGGAATTTACCTAACCTGATTTCGAGTAAACAGAAACTAAAATGAATAAATTCTCAAAAAATATTAATATTAATTAATAAATGACATTTTTATAATTTGTGATATATTATATGATTAAGATCAAAATAAGCTACAGAGCGTAAATTCAGGATGCTTCATTCAAAAGAAATAGTCAAAAATAAAAAAAAATGTCTATTTTTCAAAATGTTTAATTCAAAAAATTGGCATTTTTACAAACCATAGAGAATTTAATTTCATATATTTTTAAGTTGTTAGCATCCAAAGTATGAAATAAATTGTTTTTAAATTACAATTTTTTAATAATTAAATTTAAGCTTATCATCCATTAGTTTATTTTTAGCCTAAAATTTTGAATTTAATTCTAAAAACTTGTATTTTTTTAAGTAAAATTAATTAATTAATGGAAGAAAGGCTAAATTTAAGTTAATTTATAAAATAAAATAAATTCTATAACATGGATGATAATAAAGAAATGGATCTGAAGTTCTAAAACAAGTCGGTAAGATTTTACAGTAACAGTTATCGATATTGAACGATCTAAAATTAAGATCTTTTGCTCTTTTGATCTTTATCATGTTATAACTATATCGGAAAATTATAAAATTTTAATTAAAATTAATATTTCTTTAATTACTACAATTTGTCGAATTAAATAACATTTTTCAGTCCCATAGTGAATCAAATAGCAAATTTTTTAACAAAAAATAATTATTCAATACCAAAATATTAGAAAATCTCAACAAATCTTAAAAAAGGGTGAATTTTCGATCAATTTTTTCCTTGAATAAATTCATTCTCAAAATTTATTATCTTTTTAAGGTAATTCAAAATTCAACAGTTTGTTGTTCAATTGAGTAACCTAAGTTCCTTTAAATTTTTAGATTAATAGGCTTTTTATAAAGTTAAACGTTATTTAGTTTTTTATTTCGACTTCTATCTGTAATTTTTTTTTTTTTAAATATAATTTTGGGTTACCCCTGGGTTTATCTGTAATTACTTTTTTTTAAATTTTAATAATTTTTTTTTAATTCGAATATATTTACAAACAAATTAAAAAATTGATCAAAATTTTTTTCTCAATTAAAATTTGGGGCGAGGCTTATGCCCACACATAAAATAATTAATTACTTTTTAAATTTTGCTTAATTTTTACCGCATTGGATTTAATTTCATTCATTCGCTCTTCTAATTGACTTCCAAGAGCTTAAATAAAAATGTACATCAATTTTAATAATTGCTGAATGGAAAAATGCTTACCGTTGTCGGTAGATGGGGATACCAAAATTTTTTCATGTAACCTTTTTATTTCTTCAACGACCAAACCCATTTGGTCAATGTTTAGCCCCATGTTTTTGGCTTCTTGTAAAAATGTGTCAGTTTGACCCGGCTTAACCGGACTCATTTGAAAGTCGTTCTCTGTCTGCATCTTTAAAAAAATAAAATAAAATTTTCATCAATTCCATTTTTTTCATTAAACTCAATTATTACCATTTTTAATTCTTTTAAACGATCTTTTGTCATTTAAAATATTTCCAAATTACGAAATCAATGACTCTAAAATAAATTTATTCAAGGTAAATTTAAAATCAGTGAAAACGAAAAATCATGAATAATACTAGCTAGTCTCATTATGAATTTTCTAAATTTAAATTAAAATCATGAGAAATAAAAATAAATTTCCTTATAGCTTTTTTGCTAAATTGTCTTTTTTATAAATCAAAATCTCTAGTCACACCAACCAACCAAGAGCCCGATTTTGTTTTCAAATACGTCAAAAATTTGTTTTCAAAAATGACGTAAATGGGTTAACCATTTTCAATATTTTTCTCTCTTGGCTTTTTTGCCAACCACTTGTCCAACTCCTCACTAGACCTAGCATATGATAATTTTTGCTAATCCTTTTTTTTGTTAGAAAATTATGCAAAAATAGAAAAAACAATTTAAAAAAAAATTCAAATTTTATTTTTTTCTTTGAGCTAAAAATAAACTTTTCTCAAGTTAACAAGAAAATTCTAACTTAAAAATTTCGGACAGCGACCTGCTAATTTTCCATAGCTTGGCTTGAAAAAACAATCACTTATTAATATTTTAAAACCCAAAAGAAAAAAATTGTGTGCACGAAACTATTTGTAAACACGAATAGAGTTCCGATGGGACTAGGTAGTTATAATCAAATTCAGCATTCGGCTCTGATTTAATTCAAAAAAAAAGAAGTTGTTCCAGGTAGATTGATGGCAGTTGGGCCCAAAATACATTTGAAGTTTAATCGAATTTGCTTCACAATAAATTAAATTTTTGCTTCTGATCACTAAGTCAAAAAAGGCTCATTTAGAACAAAACTTAACTTGGGCCAATTAATCAAGCTCGACTCTGATTTTTAATTAAATTGTCAGACATTTAAACTGCAGCAAGCGAATTTATTTGCAATTGACATTTTAGTCTGTTTCAATGGCCGAGATTTGCTAGTTAATGGAAAAAATTTAAAGTGTCTTTTAGAGAAGGAAATAATTGGTGTATAGATATAAATTAAGCTAAATCTGATAAAATAATGATTACATTATTTATTATTATTACTTTTTTTCATATAATTTAATAAAAATGATTTATATATTGATGCCAAATAAAAAAAAAAAGAATAAAAAGAAATATTGATTTTTTCCTCTTCATTTTGGTTGTAGTTGCCTTTTGAAAAAAAATTTCTTTTAATTTCTGAATACTGTTCATTGTTGTCGTTTATTCCTCTACTTGATCCTGGCGCAATAATTATTATGATTAGTTCAACTAAACAAGACAAAAAGACTGTAACAATTGTTGCTTAAATTACATGGAAAATAAAGAGAAATTGGCAAAGAGCTTAGGAATATTTTTGATAAGAATTTCGATCATAAATGCACTTTGAGTAAACACAGCGCGCCATAAAACTCATCGCTTATTCTCCTCCCTTTGGTGCCGATTTTGTTCAGAATGTGACAATAAATTGGCCAACAAAATATTTGAATTAAAGCCCCAAATAAACCAGAACTGTTTTATTGTTGACAAAAAATAATCAATAATTCCATGCTCTACTTTATAATCTCTTAGAGAAAAAAAGTTCTCAGAAAAGAAAAAAATCAATCAAATAATTTCTTAATAGAGCGCTGATGAAGCATGCTTGGAGAGTTTTTTTTGAGAAAAACTCATTTAATTAGCTTTGATAGAGAGAATGATAAAAAAATTTCAATTTAAAATTCTCTATTTCCCCATGGCGAACTGCTTGTTCTCGCCAATGCATAATTTATACAACAAATCCCAACTAACTAACTAGCAATTTGCTGGTGATTTAAAATTTTACAAAAATTTTTGTTTTTTTTTTCTAATTTGGTCACAAAATATCGCTTTGATTGATTCCCTTAAAAATAATTCGTGCAAATATTTAAAATTAGGAAATCGATTCATTATGCCTAGAGCCAAACGGTAGAATTATTGTTGCCAAAAAAGAGAGTATTCATAATTGAAGTAATTGAATCATAAGCCAATGATTCATTAAACATGTAAACACAAACTAAAAATATTATCTTTTACATACTTTATTTTTATAATAATTTATGTTTGATCACGATTAGGTAATTGAAAATTGAAAGCAAATACCCAATGAAATACCTAAAAAAAACGAGTAATTAGCAAAAAGATTAAGTCATTAGTCGAGTCACTGTCTCTGCCAATAGAGAGAGAGGCAAAGGGATAATTGATAAAATAGAAATATACTTAAACATCATATTGAAAGCTTAATAAAATTAAAAAAATAATAATTTAATTGAAAGAACTGAAAATTCTAGTCACATTCTGGGTATCAAACACAAAAATTTTAATTTTCATAATCTATGAAAATAAAATTTAAATAAATTATAAAAATTTGTTTACGTAAATTGTTGCTACCTGAAAAATATTCTAAATTTATTTTCAGCACCTTTTTTACAAATCCAAAAATCGATCAAAGAAAAAGTAATTTTTTAACTTTTTTTCGTCTAAAGTCCTTGGTTTATGATTAGAAAATATTGATTGCACAAGTTGAAAATAATTTAAATAAAATGAACACTCAAATAAACTCAATCCAAACTAGTATTTATCACAGAAACGACCTGAGTTTTTATTTTTTTATCATAAAAAATATTTTCCTCCTTTTTTCTTTGAATATATTTTTTCTCATTTTTACTATCAAATAATCATAATTAACTAGTCTCAAACAAAAAAAATAATTATACAACAAACTTAAACACAGTCATGAGATAAC
>QEOQ01000552.1:571299-616375 GCA_010279815.1 Brachionus plicatilis
AACTTTGGAAATGATTTGAACCAAGCTAAAGATGTATTTGCCAAAAAATTTTTTGACAAAACCAAAAATGAATGGGAAGATAAGGAAACATTCGAAAAATATCCAGGAAAATACGACTTGGTCTACAAAGACTACGATTCGATCAAAACTGAGATCGAAGAAAGCGAAAATAAAAAAATTGAGCCCAAAAAAGAGGTTCCACCGTCTCAATTAGACCAAAAAGTCCAGGATATTTTAGACTTGATTTGCAACATTTCCGAAATGGAAAGCGTTTTAAAAGAAATGAAGTATGACTCCAAACGGGCGCCTCTAGGAAAATTAAGTAAATCACAAATTAAAGCAGGATACTCTGTTCTGAAAGAAATCGAAGATTTATTGAAAAATTCCAAGTCTTCGAACAACCAATATGTTGAGCTTAGTAACTCATTTTACACTCGGATACCTCACGATTTCGGAATGAAAGTACCCACACTCATAAACACATCGCAGAAATTAAGGGAAAAATTAAAACTTTTAGAGCTGCTTGAAGATGTCGAGGTGGCTGTCAGCATTCTAAATAAAAAAACACATGATGAAAATCCAATTGATAAACATTATGAACAATTAAATTGCAGCCTTAAACCATTAGATCACAATGACAAAATGTTTTCAATTATAGAACAATATATTGCCAACACGCACGCACCAACTCATAATACATACAAACTTAAGCTATTAGATGTTTTTGAAGCTGAAAAACCGAGTGAAAAAGAAAAATTTGTTGATCATGGAAATCGAATGTTGTTGTGGCACGGGTCTAGATTGACCAATTGGGCGGGTATTTTGAGCCAAGGCCTGAGAATAGCTCCGCCCGAAGCTCCTGTCACTGGGTACATGTTTGGAAAAGGATGCTATTTTGCTGATTGTTCTAGTAAAAGTGCTAATTATTGTTACCCCACTTCGACCAAAAATGTTGGAATTTTGTCTCTGTCAGAAGTTTCACTTGGAAATTTTAATGAGTTAAAACAAGCTGATAATAATGCTGATAAATTGCCCAAGGGAAAAGTGAGCACTAAAGGTGTTGGAAGATCCCAGCCAGATAAATCTGAATGGATTACTTTAGAAGATGGTTGCATCGTTCCATGTGGAAAGTTAAAATGTGCTGTTGACAAAAAAGATTTGGCTTTGTATTCTCTTTTGTATAATGAATATATTGTTTATAATGTAGATCAGATAAAACTTCGTTATTTAGTAAAAATCCAGTTCGATTTTGACGAGTGAAGTTTTTTTTTTAATTTGTAAATTTTAGACAATTTTTTTAAATAAAGAATTTCTTTTTTAATATTAATTTAATAAAGAGAAATTAGTAACTAACCGAAAAGTTCGAATTAAGGTAAAAGACAAGAAGGACTTAAGTAGTAGACAAAAACAATTTTGAAAGTAAATTTTGGGAGAGTGAAGTTGGAACCAATCTTTCGGAAAAGAGCAATTTTGTTCAAATAAAGCATTAATAACTTTTTCCAAATGAAAATGAAGTAAATTAAAATATGACTGAGATAAAATAAAAGTGTTTGCGGAAAAGACTTTGAAACTGACCCTGAACCCTGTTCGAGTCACTAGAAAACGAAATGATGGTTCACCGCCAGTAGAGAATCAAAAAACAAAAAAAAAGCAATAAAAAACTCGCCACATAAGGATTCTGAACTAGTTGGTTCTTTACAAAAGAGACCTCGTGGTCGTCAACTCAAAGTTCAATGAGCTCTAATCATTCAACAATTTTTTTCTATGATATTCTTGTATGATATTTTTTTATGTGATTTTTGATTATTATATTCGTTTAAGTTAATTTTTCTATGCGATCATCGATTTTCTATGCGTTAAAGTAAAATTCATGCTATTCTAATAAATATTATATGCTGTTAGTGTTTATTTTTTTATGCTGAAAAAATTATTTATTCATGCTAAAAAGGTATGTTTTTATGCGTCAAAGGACTTTTCCCAAAAAAATTATCAATATTATTAAGATCATTTTTGAAAAATTCAATTTTTAAAAACAAAATTAATTGTTTTATTTTTAATACTTATTCAATTAGCGCCTAAGTTATACAATCAAATGTAAAAATAAGACAAAAAGGTGTTTGAATAATTTTACATAAAGTAGTTAAAAAAGTTTCTAATTTACCAGTCTTTTGTCCTTTTTTCCACTAGGTTTTGACTAAAACAAAATAAGATCAAAACAGAATCGAATTTAGATTGAATGCGGACTTAAAGTAAGCTTTCGATCTTTAGACATATGTTTTCTTAATATTCAATTAATTTTCGTTCTCTATTTTTAAAAGTTTGTCCTCATCTTTTTTTGTTTATATGGACCTAATATATGCCGTAATATAAAAATCAATCAATTTAAATTCAAAAAATATTTTTAGAGATTTTTTAAAGAAAAATTAGAATAAATAATGAGACTTTAAATAAGAAAATTTATTTTGATTATTAATATTTTCATTAAAAATACAAGTTATGAAAATTCAGTAATTTTATTTTTATATTCAGCTACATCGACAGTTTTAATATTGTAGAAATATTTTTGAAAAAATAATAACTTGACAAAATAACTTGCAAAATTTTGGTTTTGCAAGAATAAATCAAGATGATTCATTTAAAGTTGGTCGACCGGTTGTATAAATCTGAATCGATTAGATTTTTTAGAAAATTTTTATAGACCGGTTGAATTTTTAACTATTTTAAAATGATTTTCAAAAATCTTGTGATTTTTTCGAAAAATTTGTAGGTAATTAAATACTGAATGCCCGATGAAAAGCCATGAAAAGAGAAGCAAAAGATTTTTCAAATAAAATTGTGTTTCAAACACAATATTATTTGAAAAAAAAGTTTTGAAAGCCGAAATTTAAAAAAATTATTTGTTACCCAAAGTTATCTTAATATTTTGAATTTTTTGATTATAAATTAAACTGACATCTCGTATCAAAATAAAATAAATTCAAAAAAATTCTAATTTTGTTTCAAATTTATAATTTTAAATAATGAGTTAATGAAAATTATTTCAATTTCAAAGCTTACTATTTTGTATAGATACGAGCTAAAAATATACAACAAATTGTCATCAGTTGGGTTACTAATAACCTGATTGTGCGCTGTGATGTGTTCGGGATATGATTTCTATGAATTAATATCCACAATCGATATTGGAATTGCAACTCCTTTATCGATTAGGTCTGATGCGCCCCACTTTTAATCCACTATTTGTTCTTTTTGAATAAAAAGATTATATAAAACTAAATTAGATAATATTAAAAATAAATATAAGAAAAATGTAAAAAACAACTAATTATTATTTCTAATTTCTCTAATTACTCTGAACTTGTCAGTAACTTTATTTATCTGAAACGCTTTAATGTTAAGCTACCCCAATTTTTTAATTTGTTTTAGTTAAAATTTATTCATTTTTAGAATTAACGTTTATTTTTTTTATTTAATTTATTTTCAATTTTAGACTATTTTATTTTTATTTGTACTTAAATTAGTATCAATCTGCGGCAAAATGTGGAAAATTTTAAATTTTTTCATTTTTATATTTTTAGATTTTTTGTGCAATATTTCATAAAATATATATTTTTAATATTGGTTACTAAATGAATTAGAAGAGTTTCTTTTTTTATTTGCTGAAATATTGCAGAAAAATTCTAAAAATTTGAAAATGTAAAAATGTAAAATAATTTTCATTTTTGCCCAATCTGCTGTGTTATACAGTGTTTTATAATCAAAGCGTGGTAAAAAAACTCAATTTAATATAATAATTTAAATAATTTATTATTTTATTGTTTGTAATCTAAATTTTTTAAAGTTATACTAAAATCGCTTTTACCACAACGATTTAATTAAGATTTTACTAATCCCGGAGTTTTTAATTTTTAAATTTATATATAATGATTTAAGAAAATGAGTATCAAATCTTAATAATAAGAGCAAATAGTGAATATAAAGTGGGGCGCATCAGACCTAATCGATAAAGGAGTTGCAATTCCAATATCGATTGTGGATATTAATTCATAGAAATCATATCCCGAACACATCACAGCGCACAATCAGGTTATTAGTAACCCAACTGATGACAATTTGTTGTATATTTTTAGCTCGTATCTATACAAAATAGTAAGCTTTGAAATTGAAATAATTTTCATTAACTCATTATTTAAAATTATAAATTTGAAACAAAATTAGAATTTTTTTGAATTTATTTTATTTTGAAACGAGATGTCAGTTTAATTTAAAATTAATATTTTGAAAAATTCTAAAATAAATTTTCTAATTTTATTTCTAGCATTCATTCGCCTTTTATTTTTAGCAAACTTTTTCGTTTTAGATAATTATTTTCGTTTAGATCCTTTTCATTTAAATGTTAAATTTGAAACAGGAATATTAATGATCATACATTGTTTTGGTATTTCCCAAAAATTTATTAATCTTTAAAAAGTTCTCATACCTGAATATAACAAATTGGTGTTCAAAAGATTGCTGGCAATTGATTCAATTGAGCAAGGATTGTTTTTATTGTAGGTTAATTATCTTACTTTTAAACATTTAGTCTTTATCAACCAAAGAAAAGAAAGCACCTACATAACCTGATATGTTTTAAGAAAAGTATATAATTGCTAGTGTTGGGCATATTTTGTCCCGAGTCGACTCGACTAAGCTTCTTTTTTAAGTCGACTTGAGTCGACTCGACTCGAAAATATTTTTTTAAGAATTAAATTGAAAAGAAAAGTTTTAAGTTGTATTTTTCTACATAGATAACAAAGAAACTGCAAAGTCGATTTAGCTAAGTCGTTGTTTAATTTTTCTCGGCAATAGGGTCCTGGATCGATCCTCAATGGAAAAAGATCAATGAAAATTTTCAAAAAACAATCAAGTTAAATAATTAATATTAGAATTCGATAGTTGAATAGATAATTGAAAAGTTGAATACCAATAGTTGATTAGATAAAATAATTAAAAAAAAGCAGAAAACAAAAAAAATTTTTTAGGTAAAAAAATTAAATTTAAAAGAAAATATTTTTTTGAAGTCGAGTCGAGTCGACTAAAAAAAAATTCGACTCGACTTTGAAAAAAATTTAGTCGGCTCTAGTCGACCTAGTCGATTCCCAATACTAATAATTGCACAGCTGAGAAAAACAAAAAATCTTATTCTTTAATATTTTCCATCCACCCTAAAAGTTAAGTTTTTGATCTTTTAAGGATTTTGTAATTTTTTTCTAAAATTGAAAGCAATATTTCATTAAATATGAGAATTTGGAATAAAAATAAATTATTTTAAAAAATTATATTTTATTATCGAAAATGAATACAATCTTAATAGAAACAAACCAATAAACAGAAGAAAATTAATCAGTCGAAGCTTTGACTTAACTTTGAATTTTGACCAGTAACATAATCAATGGCACATAATTGTCTTTTATCGGATATTGTTATGAACTTTTGATTTAAGCTTCTTCTTCGATTTAAGTTACTGTCAAACTCTTCTTAATATATTTTAAAAATTTTAATTAGGTCTCCTTTTTCAACACAAAAATATAACCATTCAACACAATTTCAAAACGGTCAGCACAAAATGATTTCTTCTCAACACAAAAATTAAAATTTGAAAAAAATGCATTTGACACAAAAATTAATGGCTTGTTGGGAAAATTTAAAAAAAATTTATTCAAAAACTTATTTATTCAAGAACTGTTAAAAGGTTGAGCTTAAGAGTAAGAAATGTTCTTGTAAGTTTTTCACTAAATTAGGATATTGTGCACATTTATTGGCATTAAAAGAACTGTTTAAAAAAAAGGATTAATTTGTCAATAAACCTAAAACAGGTAAAGCAAAAAATTCGGAAAAATGATTTTCTAGAGACTAATTTTTTTTCTTTAAGCTTCGAAATTTACTTTAATTACCTAACTTCCACTTATAAATATCATTAAATAAAATTTAAAATTAAAAAATAATTTATTATATTAAAATATTTTTGTGTTGAAAAAAAATTTCCTTTAAGAATTATTTTCAAACACAATTTTTTTGTGGTAAATGTTTTTTTTTTAAATATAGTTTTTTGTGCTGAGAAGAAATCGAATTGTTTTGAATGTTTTTTTCATTGTGCTAATCAGAAATTGATTGTGCTGAATCAATATTCCCATTTTAATTTGCATGTTTTTTTTAAGTTCAATTTATGCTTAACCAAAAAGAAAAAAAATTTTTTAATCTATAGTTTATTGTCGAATCGAGATTCCTTTTCAAATGTATTTAATTGACAAAATTTAAAATTTATTAATTAAAAAAAGTTTTTATTATTAAAGAAAATAAGGAAATTAGTTCATCATGACTTCGAGCTGTAGTAAGCGACCATTAATATCACCAGACAAACGATACGGAATGCATCCAACAAATTTAATTAACGATCTGGCTTGTTCTTTCAGCTCGTCAAGCATCTTAATTTTAAATGAAGTTATAAATTTAGCAAAATTTTAAAATTATTAAATTCTCACTGATTTTTTTTCATTATTAGTTCCCAAAAGAAAAGCAGAACTTTGAAACCCAGAGCTCCTTGTAGGCATAGAATTAATCTTCGAGTATAAATTGCTCATTATGGTCATTGCAGCCAAAATCAAATCCGGAAAATTTCGTTTTATCTTTATTTAAATTATTAATAAAATCATTAGGTTAAAAATTCTCAATTTTTTTTATTACCTCTTCACTAAAGGCCACAAAATCTTTTACTTTAGAGTCTACATTCGACGACGTAGCTGGTAAAATGTTCAACTTGCTCAAAGTTTCATATGCAGTCTCCCAACTTTGAGCATGATACAAATCAAAAAAAGTCATTAGGTCCACTAGTAGATAAAATGTGGTGATGATGCTCTTTGGTATGGCCTTGGAGGTGATAGCAGTTTCGGTCTTGTACCTCAGCGCAATGCTCATTACCATGTTCTTCAGCCTGTCTCTGTTTGAATTAGGCACATTGATTTCGGTGACCACCACACTTGTCAACTTGTTGCACAATTCCAACACCCTTTGGTGCTGTTTGCACAGGTCATAGAGCTTGACGGCCTCTTCGATCAGACCCTTGTTTTCAATTTCCTCAGCCACTAGGCTAATTATGGAGTTTGCCTCCTCATCACTGCTAAACTTGTCAATGACTCCGGGCTTTCTCACAGCATTCTTTTCCAAGCGACCAAACAGCACCTCAAATTCTCTGGTCTCCAAGGCCAGCTCACTAATGTACAGTGCAAAATAGTTGCTGATGCGCTTAAATTCACCGCTTATCTGAGTGGAAACTTTTAGGTTCCTCAAGAAAAAGTAGTATTCCAAGGCCTCACGAGGATCAGTGCACTCGAATTTACGCGTGTACATGCGTATTAAAAATGGTAAGTTAATGCGCCTCAAGCTTTTTGGTTCGCTTGGCTCACCACCCACTATCAGCTGAGAACTGGCCGGATTTTTTAAAATGTTGAGCATTTGTTTGTCAAAAAGACCAATGGCCATGTGCACACCATGCACTATCATGCTCTCATACTTGAGCAAAAATTCAACAGCCAGCTCAAACTGGGCGGTCAGTAGCAGAACTTGCAAATAGATAAACGGGTTACGGTTTTGGGTGAAATATTTTTCACCAAATTCCACCGACATTTTGCTCTGAAACTCGAGAAATGTCATGTTGTCACTGTTTGGCTCTTTTTTAAATACCACTGAATTTAATTTAAACCACAAAAAGTCATCTACATTGTCCAACACTTCATTGATGGAGTCATCATCGCCACTGTATCGGCTCAAGTAGCAGTAAACGGCTCGCTTATAAGCGTCATTAACTCGCTTAATTTTGCTTTTGTATTCAATTTTGAGCTTATTTTCGCTGATGTTATTGAGTCTTCCTCGGCCATTATTGGCCAAGTCTTTGGTTATTTCGTTCAAGTAATTGGCAATTTCTTCTTTTTTGGCATTCAGTGCCACTGTCTTGGCTGCCTCGATGTCCCCGCATCTAATGCAAAGATAAATGGTGGGCCATAGTGGTTGCTTGTCGTCAAAGGTCTCCTCGCTAAATTGGTGGTATTTTTCCGACGAACTAAGCCGCAAATAGCCACTAACCAGCCTCAGTGTTCCCAGGCCGCCACCAAGCTTCGCCTGTTTAAGGTTTGCATTTACAGTATTCTGAATTAAGTCCTTGAAGCTGCGCTCCAAATGGTTAATTGCTTGGTTTACAAAGCTTGATTGAGTTTTTTCCGCATTGTTGCGATCAAGATAGTTCAGCTTTTCGTCATAGTCCATAGCTGGCAGATTGGTCATTGTGTTTATCATGTCCCAAAGGTCTTCTAGATTTTTGTCATTTAGTTTTTTGATAAAACTTGCAAAATTTTTGATCAAATCAGGTCTTGGTTTTTCGTTGGTGAGAATTTTTTGGTTGTATAGGTAGATTTGTCTGGCAAATTCGAGTTCTATGTCGTTCATCAAAGTCCTGGCCTGAGGATTGAAAGCGGTCTGTCGATTGCTGTAAGTGCTTGTGGTCGTGTTCGACACTGAAACTTCCGGGTTGAACGAGCCCAGAAGCTCGGTCATTATCTTTTGTTTTTGCTTTTCCCATTCGATTTCATTGCTGGCAGAAAATGAGTCCTCGATTTCCTGGTTTGTTTTTTGTCGGGCCTCGGCAATTATCGAGGTGAGCACGGATTCTTTTTCGCTTTTGAGAAAGCTGGCAAGATCTACGTCTCTCAGGTGTTCAATGTTGGTGAGTTTGTCAAAAGGACTGATTGTGTCGTCGACTGTTTGAGCAGTTTTGGCTGCTGGTTGAAAAGGCTGAATGTTTAAGCCCTCAATGGTTTGGGTTAGTTTGGGAGCATCAATGCCTTTGGCAGCAAGCAGAATAGAAGCATTGATCTCGTTTGAATCTGTTGAAAGAATGTTTGAAGTTTTGGCTAGCTTTTTTTTTGTGACGTCGTGTATTTGGGTTAGGGTTCGCTGTAGTCGAGGTATTCCAGTGTTTTCTTTGTCGATCTGAGCTGACATTTGCTCGGCATCGCGAAGCAAATCATTAAAGTCGATATCAGACATTTTTTTAAAATTTTTTTCTCTAAATTTTAATGTAACAACACGCAAATTTAAAAAAATTTCAAAAAAACTTTTTCATTTAAGTATTTATTTTTAATTTTTAAAATTAAATCAAAATTGACACCACAAAAACTTGGCTATAGTGTTTAAAAATAGTTGAATTGTTTTAAATATTTGATTGATTTGCTTTTTTGTTTGTCGATTATTTGAACAAATAGGTTTTTTATGAAGTTTTGCTTTGTATCTTTTAATTCAGACATTGCTGTTGATTCTCTCATCCAATATGGGACAGCTTCAATTATTTAATTAAAGCAATTTTTTAATAAAAAATTAATTGCAAATAAAATTAAAAAAAATAAAAATTTAATTTAAGAAAGAATTATCTTATTAATTTTTTTGTCTTTTATCCACTATTAAGATTATAAAATATTTCTTTATCTCTATGTGTTGTAAAACTTGCAACCCAACCTTGTTTAAATTTGTATTTTATCTTTATGTCTTAGAAAAAAAATTTCATTTCAAATATTATGTCAATTTATTTCATCGTTAAATAAAAGTTTTGATTTAAAATCAGAGTTGTTTAAAAGTCCCAAAACAAAGTGCAATTCCGGACTTTTTTTTTAAAATTTGCTAGATCAGGCTTTATTTTTTTAAATTTATATACTCTTGGGTTGTCTAATGCGTATAGATTTGCCATATTTCAGAATTGTGATGCAAAGTCTTCACAATTCTTTTTCAGTATTCAAAATTTCAAAGTCCGGACTTGGACTTGACTTGAAACTTGTGATTTTTAAACAACCTTAAAATTAAATTTCACTTTTTTTATTAAATTCAGCTAACTTAAGCATTATTTTTGAATTTTGATAATTTTTCCTAAAAAAAATTGATTAAGATAATTAGAGTTAAATATTTCAGAATAAATATTTATGATTATCACGATTAAGTATATTGAAAAAATTTTAGGCGTGTTGTTCAGTCGAACCCTTAAATAGAATTGATAATTTATTTAAATGAATAATTGCTGATATTATTTAAGTTGTGAATTTTAGCATTTAAAATATAATAATTATACAGTATTGATTTCAGAAGATGTTTTTGGTAATTTTACAGAAAATTACATAAATTTACGTATAAATTTCTCTCAAATCAATACTGTATAACTTAAATAAAGATAATTTTAACACTAGAAGCACAAACGAGTCAAAATGACTCTTTTTCGATTTTTGACCGCTAAAATCCAAGCAAATTTTTGTTTTTTTCAGCATAAAAATAAGAATAACTTTCTAAATTAACTAAATCCAAAAAAGTAAAAAAAATTTTAAATTCGCTTATGTGGTAATTAAAATGCGACAAATTCTTGCTCAAAATGTAAAAAAGCAGTGTGTGGATATTGTACAAAAGAAATAGAGATTATTTGTAAAAAAGTGTAATTAACCATGGATATTTTATAAAGCCTAAGTAAATACTAAAATTTATTAATTTACTATTTTTATTCAATTAATTTATTAATTTATATAAATTTGAACATAAAATATATGATTTTTTAATAATTTAACTTCTTACAAAACACCGAAATAAACAATGTTTTGGAAATTTAAGAAGCAGCAATAACTTAATAGAGCAGATGGCCAAATTGAAATGTGGTGAAAAAACATTTGAGTTTTTTTGTTAAAGATTAATAAATTTCTTTGTGATCAAGAGATCAATGTTGAAGTTTTCAACATTCAAGCTTTCAATTTTCAATAACATTAATTTGATTTATATAGATTTACCGTAAACCCTTGCGCATAGGTGCAGCAGTTAATACCTAGCCCTGCCACTACCGCAATGCGGCTAATCCCAGTCATTTCATGTTAAAAAAAATTAAAATTGAATAAAAAAGATTTTTCGCACAAGACAGGATCCGGTAATTACCATGTGGTAAACCCAAGAATTTGTCGTTTTACCGCACCATAAACTGATTCATAACCGCGAAAAAAAAAATTAAAATAAGCATTTAAATGCCGTTATAGGTCGATTTTAATTTATTAAAGTTTTGAAACAACAGCATGCGGTAAAATTAAGTTTTTAAATACCTAAATACCTTGTTGTTAAATTTATTCAAATAACAATTTAATCAATAACTTCTTATTTTTTTTAAGGTTAAATAATTTTTTTTTCGAATTTTTTTTAATATAATTTATTTTTAATGAATTTAAATAAATGAAGTGTTAATCAGTATCTTGAGGTATGGGCACTAGCCTATTGATTAACCTTGGAATTAGAATTAGAAAAAAACACCGAAAATTTTTTTTTTTTAAGTTATCAATGCTATTCGTTAAAAATACACCAAAAAATATTATTTTACATTATCATTTTACAGAATTAAAATTGATTGAATTAAAAGTAATTTTTCAATGACGTATATAATAAAAGATGTTTAAACTAATTGAACGATTTTTTTTTCAAAAAAAATATGATATTCCTGTTCACAATAGTCTAAGCTAAAATTAAAAAAAAATTGAAAATCTTCTAAACTAACCCTAAAATTTGCAATATTCTGATTACTGATTTGTTTTACCTTGTTTACGATAATAAAATTTAAAAAGATTTTAATCAGACTTTTTCAATCAGATTAAGTCAGATTTAAGTCAAACCATTTAACTTGACTTATAATTTCTTTTTAAAGCTGCATATTTCAAAAGAATTTTTAAAATCAGAAAAATATGTTTTAATAAAATTTACCTTTGCATCTTGGAGTATTGTGTGACCATGATCCATAAATCATGCACACACTGTTTGCTTTTCCCACAATCGTAAATCCTCTTTGACATTCATATAATAAAACATCACCTGTTGTTGTTCCATCATAGTACATGAAAGCATGTTTGATAAGATAAGGTTCCTGACAATCTATAAAAAATTTTAAGCACCAAAATATTTTCATTTTTATAATTACTTTTACAAAAATTAGTGCTTATTTGCTTAAATTCAGATAAATATTTGTCAATAAATACATTGGACCATTCAAAAATGACCAAAGATTGGTTATAATGGGAAATGTTGCCATGGCATTTGAAAAAATTATACAAAATTTCTTCTTCAGAAAGTTCAAAATTATACAAATAAACTCTTGTTATTTCTCCGCGCATTGGTTGAAAAAAGTCACCGTTCTGAGTTTTTAAATCATCAGTGATTTTAAAACGATTTTCTTGAGAAATTTTTCAAAAAAATTTTTTTAAAAATCAAAATTTTACCTTGACTTTTTTGGAAACCAGTATAACATGTACTAAAATTAGAAATTTGGCTTAGTTTTTCAAGGCTAAACTCAGGAATCCCATTAACAAATATTCGAATATTTTGTTTATTATGAGCAAAAATTATTTGAATCCATTCATTACGATTTAAAGACTTGGTCATATCGAAAAAATAACTAGCAGTTTTTAGACTTTGGTTTTTGTAGAAACTAAAGTTTATAATCAAACTAAATCAAAACTGTAAATTAATTTTGAATAGAAATTAAGTTTGAAAAATTTTACTTTGAGTCTTCGTTGGATAAAACTGTAATATTGAAGCATGAGTAAAAATAATTTAAAATTTTGATATTCTTGGTGTAATTTGTTCTAAGCCATATTTCAAAATGTACTGGTAAATCCACAATTTCAATGTTCAAGCTAATTTTTTTGAAAGAATATCCGAATTTAAGTGAATATGCTGATAGATCTAAAATTTAATTTTATATTATCAAAGAAAAATGGTAGGGTCTCAAAATCTTTGTAATTACTTAAGACTGTAAAATTTTGCTTTTGAATAAAATAATAGTTTTTCATGTGATTGAATAAATATTTTAAAAATTTCAAGATTCAAAACTTATTTTTGATGTTAATTTAAAAATGATTTAATGAAATCGATTCAAGCTATGGCTTATCATAAATGAACAAATAAAAAAAAGACTAAACAAAAACTATTTTCAAAAAATTGGAACGGTTGTTAATTTTATTTTAGAACATTTTTAATCATTAAAATATAGTTATGTATATTAACTAATCAATGAAAATTTGAGTTTATTGAAAATTTTAAATAAAAGATTGTTTTATAAAATTATTTGATTGCCTGTAACTGTTTTAATATCGATATGCTAGGTTTAAAATAATCTTAACCAAATTTGTTTACAAACCTTCCATTCAGTTCGTTTAGATTATTTCTTCAATTTTTGTTTTTTAAAAAATTAAAAAAACCTTTAATAACTTAAATGTCCACATTATTAAATTTAAAATTTTAAAAATTAACAATTCCCAAACATTTTCATGGAAAAATCTTTAATATTTTTTTCCTTTAGTCTTTTCTATTTGTATATTGAATTTTTTAAAATGCGTTTTTTTTAAATTAGACCGAAACTAGGATTGATTTATAAAAAAAAATATATTTACTTAATTTTTTTCATTTTTCAAAAATATTTTACAAATTCATTTGATACTTGTTCCTAAAATTTACTAATCAATAGATAAGAATACTCAATTTTGAAATTGCGATTAGGACAAAATTTCTCAGACAGAATTTTTTAAAATTATAATGGTAAAATCATAATTTAAATTTTTGTTTTAAAGAGGTAATTTTAAGTGAATTTCTAAAAAAATTTAAATACCTTTATACTTGGATGAATACAAATGACTCGTTTTTTGCTTAATAGTAGTTGTGGTAATATGCTGTTGAAAATTTTTTCTCTCTTAATAGTTTAAAAAATAAAATTAATTTCTAAATTTCTGTAAAGATTCCTTTATTCACCGATGCATTTTGCATCCAAGCCTGACCAAATCCCTATTGCTAAACAATATCTTAAAGACGATCCAACCATGTAAAAACGGTACGGACATGAAAAATGGCAAATGGTTCCAAAATTAACATTTTCTTTAGTACAATTAGAAGTGACTAAAGGTTCACTTGTTAGAGGTTTACATTGTTTTACTTAAATAGAAAAAAAATTAAAAGAGCAATAAAATTTAAAATTTATTTAGAAAATTACTTTTACAGAAAGATGCATCTCCAGTCCAATTAGGCTCATTGTTAACCGCTTGGCATTTTCGAAGCGATGAGCCACTTAAAATAAATCCTGGTTGACATTTTATTCCGCATATAGATCCGATACTAGTAGAGCAGTATCCTCCAATTATAAAACCATTTTTTGGCTGCATCAACTCTTTGCATTTCTTCAAACAAATGTATCATAATATTAAAATTTTTGACTGTTTTTTACCTTAGCAATGACCGATTTGAGTAAAATTTCAATCAATAAAGCCCGCAATATCTTCATTTTAAATTTTTTTTTTAAAGATGATTAGAAAAAAAATCAATCAACTCTCTTATTTATCTACTTTTTTAAGATGGCCTTTGTAGTTTTTTAGATAAAGCCTGTAAAATTTTCAAATAAAAGTCTAAGCTTATCTTTGTAACAAACTTAAAATTAAAAAGAAACTTTTTGTGTCGAGAGCTATTTTAAATTCATATTTTATTTTACATATTTTCAAAAATTAACAAACATTACGCGTACAAAATATTTAAAATGTTTGGCATAAATTGATCATAAGCAAGAAAAAATGTCCAATTCCAAATACATCCCAGTATTACGAGTTACCCAACTAGACACCAATGAACTTGACCAATCTATTCTTTTAACTTTAAAACAATCTCTAAATCAAGATATTTTCAAATATATTCAGCACAATTTTTTTCAAAAATACAACACGGAAATATTTGCTGTAATTAAATGCATTTTGTGGCATTTTACTTTTAACAAGCGGTCGCAGACAATCGGTCAATCACTTCTTAGTTGGTCTTATTTAGAAAAGAAAAAAATTAATGTAATCAAAAAAATAATTCATTGCCTCATTTTTTGTTTTGACGAGTTTTTTATTGAAAAATTTCCAATTTTAATCAGAAAATTTCTTGACAATTTAGGCCGAAAACGTCGAAACCAAGAGTCAGAGAATGAAGCATTATTAAATCGAAAAGTTGAAAAAATTGTAAATTTTTTTTCAACACTTTTCCGAAGTGTATCTTTTTTGCATTATCTTCAATTTTTATTCGATGGTAGATACCTTCGTCTATGGGAAAGAATCCTCGGTTTGCAACCAAGCTATATGCAAGAGCAGTATTTAAAAAGCTACAGTCATGAGATTAGCGAACGCGAAGAGCTGTGGCAAACTTATTTCTCCCTATTCAAATTAATTGATAGTTTGATTATTTTTAACAAAATGTATTCCAAAGTATCAAAATTTCGAGCCAAAAATTCCACTTTACATGATGAGTTCAGCATTAAGATTTGTGCATTGTGCGACAATTCACCTAGTATGGCACACCAGTCAGCAGACTATGATAATTTGGACTCTTGTAAACACGTATTTTGTTATCTTTGTATTAAAAAAGCCTTGATGGACAATCAAAACAAGTTCGAGTGCCCAGTATGTAAGAAATTTATTACCAATATTGAACTGTACAATTCAAATTCAAATTAATAAATTTTTTATTTCAATTTTAATTTTAATTTTGATTTTTTTGACTTAAAAAAGAAATTAAACTCTTTTTTAGGTAAAATTAAAGTCTATTGACTAATTGGTGTAGATCATGGGTACTAGATGGGGCCAAATTGTGAAGGAAGAGAGTAAAAATAGTCCTGGTATTGGCGAGTATACTAAGTGCCAATCGGCTGTTTTTGCTTATTCCAGTTTTACTCTGATTGGAGTTGGCGGATTAACATACTCGATTTTACAGCACAAAATGTTTAATCCGATTCCTTTAAAAAATAGAGTAATGGGCAGCATTCTATCCGGTAAGATGAATTAAATTTTAAGTGCCTGACTAAACAAATTTTTAAAAAAACTTAAGGAGCATTTTGTGCGTGGTATTTGGCACGAGTCCGGACAAAATATTGCCAAGAATTGTGGATGATACTTGATGAGAAAGTTCCTAAAAAAAAACAGATTGAACTAGGAAATGAGCTAGAGAATTAAAATATTATAAACTGGACACAGATTAAAATTTAGATAGTAAATAAATATTTTAATTTTTTTTAAATGATTAAATTGAAATTAAAAAATTTAAGAGACATAGCAATCTCTTTTTTCTCACTTTAAAGTTATTTTTAATATTTAATATTTAAATCGAGTTTAGAATTAAAATGGTAATTATTTTTTAAAAAACTAATAAGTCTTGTAATAAAATTAAGCGATCAAACAATTTTTTAAAAATTAAAACAAAAATTTATTCAATTTTTTTTTCAAGTCAGCGTTGTTTAATTTTCAAAGCTTGTTAACTATTGTTATACTCCTAATTTGTACATGCTCGTATGTCAGAGCATTTGCTCCAAATTTTCTGGACAAATATAAAACAGGGTGAGTTTGCTCGGTAAAAATAAAATTTTTTTTTTACATTTTAATAAAGGTTCCGGGGTATATTTTGGAAATGTGCAAGAATTGGAGAGAGGAAAAGTCCCTATGTATCGTTTTGTTGCGTTGCAATGGCCCTTAGTTTATTATTTTGGTCATAAAAAATTGAAATAAATCTTGAGTTTTTATTTATTTTATTATTTCAAAATAATTAGCAAAAAAAAAATATTGTTCAACTTCTAAGAATTTTTATCCTAAGAATGACAAATGCTAGAATTCTAAAAATAAAAAATAACAAAATAAGAACAACAAAGTCCAATGGAAGCATACTCTTGAATAAAAATAAATATAATTTTTTGGAGTTTTTTTTAAATTTAAATTTACCTCTTTAAAACCATTAGCATCCAAAAATTCTTGTCCGTTTTGAAAGCATCCATTCGCTGCGCATATATTAGTACCGTTTGGATCTTTTGTGCAAGGAATACTATCAACATTTCGCCAGAGATATACATTAATAATTTCATTTGTGTAAAAAAACCATGAAATATATTTTAACCAAATGAAATAGTCAGGAACTCCTCTAGAAAATAGATTAAAAATTGATTGTATTAAATTTGTGGTGAAAAATTTACACGTCATTTAAAAAGAATCCTGCAAAAATTAGAAGAGGCATCATTATAGGAACAACCATAGCTAAAGCTGCATCGATATTTGGTGCAATTGCCGAAATAAATAGACCGTATGAAATAGCAACTTGAGCACATAGAATTAAGGTAAGCAAAATTTGGATAAAAACACCAAAATCATCATTTAAGCCCGCCATCCAATAAACAATAGTTACCAATAATCCGGATAAAATAACAAATTTCGGAAGCTTTAAAAAATTATTTCTTTATGATACAAAAAAAATTCGATAAAAATTTTATCATTTAGTTAATTTGAAATAAAAATATAAAATATTTTTTTAATAGAATAGCGTCAAAAAAGATAAAGACAAATGCATTAAGCACAAATATAAAGAAAACCCGACTGTAGCTTCTTTACAGAATTATAGTTTTTTTAAAGCTTTTAAGACTTAAAAACAACTTTTTATATTAGCCAGGCCTTTAAAGACCTTTAAAATTTTTGGTGATCAGAAAAATTTTTTGGTGATCAGGAAATTTTTTAAAATATATTAAACTTTATTACCAATTTTAAAAAGAAAATTTAAGTCTCAATTTTCAAAATAAAATAAACAAAATCTAAAATATTCTTTGTGTTTTTTTGACATGTGCAATTTAACACCCTTTTCATTTTTCATAAATTCACCACAAATGCTACATTCTACCGGTTTTGACTGTTTGCTTAATGCTTTTTTTGCAGCTAATTTAGCTGCATCGGACGATTCTACTGGGACCAAAGCAATTTCTTTGTAAAAACTGCCTTTTCTTTTACGGTTTTTAAATCTTAATATATATTTCACAAACTTATAGTTTATTATGGTGAGTTGCAATTTTTTTTTGTTTTTTTATTCCGCTTTGAGGGGCATCCCTGCGAGTTATTTCGCCAAGCTGTCTTACTACTACTACTACTATTTCGTTCAATATTAAGGCATCTTGAAGTTGCTGATCAATTCAAAATATCATTTCAATTCAAAAATTTTATCCTTAGATATAAAACTTAATCTTTGATTTAACTTAAATAATTGTAATGTAACATGCTTTACATGCAATGTAGATTTAGAAAATAAAAAAAAATAGAAAAAATATTTTCTCAGTCCATTGATAATCGATTTCAATATTTAAATGTATTAACTGATTTTTTGTAAAGTTTTTTTGAGATTTTTTATTTCAAAAGTATTTGTATCTAGCATTCACAATTAAATTTAAAAAAAAAATTCAAATAAAAAATTCCAAATAAGTATTAAATGAATATAAAAATTTACAAAAAATCAGTTAACTAAATTGAAAATCGATTTTATCAATGTATTGAGGAAATGTTTTTTCAATTTTTTCATATTTTCTAAATCTACATTGCATGTAAAGCATGTTACATTACAATTAATTAGATTAAATCAAAGATTTATTTTAATATCTAAAGATAAACTTTTTGAATTGAAATGATATTTTGAATTGATCATCAACTTCAAGATGCCAATATTAACATAATTTTAAAATTTTGAAATTTCTAGAATGAAAAAAATTTTTGATTTCAACAAAAAAAATTTTATGTGATCAAAAAAAAAATTTGGTGATCAATTTTTGATCACAAAGAGTACACTTAATATTTTGGTGATCAAAATGATCACATTCTGGACATGACCCGAAAAAACATATTTAAAAAAAGAAAATAAGCATTTCCAAAATAAACTGACTGAATGAGTTGACCATTTGCCTCAAATTATTAAAAAAACGGTACAATCTTAATAAAAAAATCTCTCATAAATCCTACTTGTCAATGTAATTTTTAATAAAATTCTAAAAGAATCCAAAGATTCGAAAAATACTTAACTCAAAAATTTTAATTTCTTTTCAATTCTTTTCATTTTATTCTCTCTTAATTTAATCTTTTGCTTAATATTTATATTTAGCTGCAGAAAAGCTCTCAAAATTCGTAAGGAATGAATTGCCAAAATAATTTTAGTGCAGAAAGTATTATAAAAAAAGATAAAGACTGTCACTGATTGACATTAAAGCCGAAACGTCAAGCAGTGTCAAAATGTAGAAAATGTTACATTTTTTAATTTAAATGAATAAAATTAATCAATCGAGAATTTTTAATCAATTCAAATTACCTCAGCAATTTGCTTTACTAAAAAGTAAGGTGTAATTGAGTATATCCTATTTTTGCTTTCTCGGTAAACCAAAACTAAGTCCTGGGGAAATGTCTAAAAATTTTTTAAAAAATTTAAATTTAAATAATTTGGGTTATTCAATTAGAAAATTTACAGCGACCACCCCAAACAAAAAAGCAAAATTGCACTGCATTAGAACAATAAATAATGCGCCAGTTCGATTCTGAACTCCGATTTCATTTTCTTCAAGTCTTAAAAAGATGAGTCCAAGAAAAATGGCCACAATCTTTATTCAAAAAGATAAATTAATGTTTTTTTTTAAATTCGAAAAATAAAATTACAATTGTTTGCAAGGCTACAACTTTAGTCGCTAAAGGATTCTTAAAATCCATTTTTAATTGTCGCCAAAGTAACCAACCAAGTTGACTAGGATAAGAAGAATTATACTTTGGTGCATCATCATCATCGTCATTCATCGGACGACTTTCAGTTAGCTGTATATCGTAAATCATTTTAGAATAGAGCTCACTTCTTTCAAATTCATCAGTAATAATCTTAAAAGAATTTTTTTTAATTAAGTAGCTCAAGTTTATTTCATCGATTTATTCTACTTTAACTTTGTACAAAGAATTTTCGCGATCCTGGGGAGAAATAGCCAATGTTTGAATATAATGATCAGCTTTAAAACAATAAAATTTATTTAGATTTTTTTTTATTTAAAAAAGATTATTTTTCTTACCAGGATTGTAAAGATATGGCACTGGATAGCCAATTCTTGAAAAAAAATTTGGAGCCATGGAATTTGGACCCAAATAGGCAAGACGACCTTCGGCCAGAACAATTAATGTATCGAACATTTCAAATATTTGTGAAGAAGGCTGATGTATAGTGCAAATTACGGTTTTTCCTTGATCAGCCAATTTGCGCATTGATTCAACCAAAGACTGAGCCATTGAAGAGTCAAGACCTGACGTGGGCTCATCACAGAACAACAAAGATGGGTTGTTCACAATCTTTAAAAAACTTGTTTATATCTGTTCATCTTTTTCTTATTTTAAATTGAAAAATAGTAGTACTTCAGAGGCATAAGCTAGTCGACGCTTTTCACCGCCTGACAACCCTTTGAGTTTGTCTCCAACTCCTTTTTAAATAAAAAATGTTAATTAATAAATAGAATCTTGTGTTTTTAAATTAAAGAGAACATTTTTTGAATTTAAAAATTAGAATTCTAAAAGTATCTAGAAATTGAAATTTTTTATTAGGAGCAAAAAGTCTTAGTGTTGGTAATCGACTCCAATCGATTAACAATAAAATTAAATTTAGTTCAATACTAAATTTAATTAAATTTTTTAAATTGATTTAAAATTTAAGATTTAAAGCAAAATAAAAAATAAAAAATACCATAAATTGATAAAACCTTTTTTATTTATAATTAATATTTTTTGCTTTCCTAACTTTTAATTTCGAGATAAATTAGAAGTATTATAGTCATCTAGAAAAAAATATTCGATTTAATAGTCGAATAAAAAGAATTAGTCGATTATTGATAATCGATTGCCAATACTAAAAATTATTAATTTTAGAGATTTCATTTACATTTTTTTCTTACAGATTAACAAGTTTAAAAATTTATTGGTATTTTGCTCAAAATTTAGTTGAATTTTTTTAAGCTTTTCTTTTTAAATTTTCTTTTAATTAAAAATGTTGTATATTTTAAAAATGAAGCTTGAATTTAGGAAATAGAAATGAAGCAATTTTCTGTGATAAATATAATCTAATCGAAAAAAAAATTACCTATAATTGTATCTTCGGATTTTACTAAATTGACCTTCAATTAAATGAAATTTTAACTTTTGAACAAAATTTTCAAATCTTTCATTCACCTCTTGAACTATTTCATCAATTCTTTGAAAACGTTCTTCTTTGGTGTAGCTGTTTCCTAATTTCAACATTGTCTACAATTTTTTTTAGAAATTTATTTAAAGTGCTTTTTTGTCTATCTTACCACAAAAGTTAAATGCTCTCTCACTGTAAGAACACCATGAAATAAATCATCCTGTTGCACAAAGCCAGAATATCTTGTGATCATGTCCCAATCAGTTTCAACACCATTTATTTTCACATCGGCTTCTATTATCATCTTTCCTTTATTTCTAAAATTTAAGATGTTCAATAGTGTTGTTTTGCCTGCTCCACTTGCACCCATAATTGCGCACAGCTGACCAGGCTTCACTATTCCTCTAACTAAAAAAAAAAATTTAAAGCTGCTCCTTTAAATTTTTGTTTACCATTTGTCAATATTTGTTTGAATTCAGCGTCATCATCATCATCCGAACTGAATCTTGACATTATTTTTTCTTTCAAACTCAATTTGTTTTTAACCCATGCATTTGCATTCCAGGTAAGAGTTATTGGAAGCGCTTTGTTTCTTAATACATTTGATCCTGTGGGGTTGTATTGAGAATAATTGTAATTGTTATAGTCATTGTTGTATTGTTCATTAGAATCTTGATAATCGTTGTACATTTTTCTATGTACTTTAATGTAAATTTTTCGAAATGATTTTTTTTATTAAAATATTTGCCTTAAATAATCAAAAATAAAAATTATAAGAATATTTTAAAAAACAATTCAAAGACGAACTTATGTATTGATTATGTTACCAAAATCAATTTGTTTGGAAGTATATTTTTTTTTAAAAATATGTTCATTTGATATTTAAGTAATTGTTTTTAATTTAACTAGAAAATTGCTTGCTCAGACAAGATAGTTATGTTTAATGATTTAGCATTTTTGTTTCAGACCTTTATGTAACAAAAAATTGATCAAAATTAGAAAAGCAAATTTTTAAAATGATAAAGCTGTTTTGAAAATACCTTGATTTGAAAATTTTTTTTTGTTTAGATCACATTTTTTCCACATTTAAAATTTAACGCATGGTTTAATTTTATTATGATTGTTGTATAATCGAAGATTCAAGCAAACAAAATGTACAACTTTTTGATTTTAATTAAAACATCTGTATTTTGCTACATCGCATTTGTTATGTCTAAAACAAAATAGAAAAGAAATTATTGTCAATGATCAAATAATTAAAAATTTCGTCTATATTCTAATAAGGTGATACCCTGAAAATTGATAATTTATTAAGTGACGACTTTTTTTAAGAGAGAATAAAAATACAACATAAATTGTCAATTTGACATATTCTGAAAATTCATTTATTCTTATTTTAATTATTTATTTTATCTTCCGTCTTAACCCAATAAAAAAATAATGTACTTTGTATTCAAAAAGTTGTAGATTTCTCTAATAGAAAGAAAAGATTTGCTGCTTGTTTTTTGATATTTCTAAATTTTTTTTCTGAAGTCTGGCACGACGATCTAATTTTTAAACTCATTAAAATAAATTCGCCTTCTTATCGAGTATTTTTTATCATTTCTTTACTCAAAGGAAAAGAAGGGTTTCACAAGGATTTTTAAAAATTCCATTTTTTTAGCATATTTATAAATGATGTACCAAAAAGAAATAAAACTTACAACCGAATATAACCTTCTTTTTGTCAGTGATTTAGTTACAATTTTTATTTTTATCAAGAAAACCTAGAAAACATGATTAATAAGTACCTTGGAAAGCTTGAACAGAGACTTTTTAAAATGAAAATGAAAATATCTGTTGAAAAGTAATGTTTAAAAATCTTTGCAAAAAATTTAAAAGAAAAAATCAGCCTTGATCTTAAATTTTACGGTTACAATTTGAATTACGAGGCAAAAGATAAATATCAAGGAATTTCGCTGAACTCAAAAATTTTGTTCCCAAGGTGAACGAGTTAAAAGAGTTGTAACTTAAGACTTAACTTGTTAAATATCTCTCAAATAATAAATAGGACCTTAATCCATAACACTAGGAAAAAAAAATAAAGCTAAAAATAAAAATAAATATAATCTAAAAAAAAATAAAGCTTTTTAAAATTGAAAAATTAAAAATAAAATTTAATCTAAAATCAAAAAAAGAATAGATCAAAGCTATAAAAAATATTGTTTTTCTAATCATTTGACACAATTTTGGTGTTTTTTTTTAAATTGATTATCAATGAATAAAAAACAATCCTTATTTCAGTATTTTTATCTTTAGATTGCATGAAACTAAGATTAAAGACAAAAAGACTTGAACTGTGCATTGAGTAAATCGTTAATTCTTTTTTAAATAACTTTGATTTTTATAGAATATTTTTTTTAAATAAAATAAATTTAATAAAATTTTTTTTTTAATTTTAGAAATTGCTTTTTTTTTATAACTTCGAGAGCAATTTTTGACAAGCTGTCGGTAAAGCTGGTTTTGGCTTCTCATTGATCTAACTGACCCGGGTTTGGACTGTAAAATCGGATGGTGCCACTCTTTGCTGTTTATGTTATTATTGGACTTGAAATGTTGGATTAGGTAACCTCTAATCTTTCTTTCTTCAAGAGTAAGGAGTTCAAGCAACTTTAAACGCACATCATAGCTCTTGTTCCTTAATTGTGGTACAAGCTTAGTAGCTCTTTGCTGCACTTTTTCGATTTTTTTGATGTCTTTTTTTAGGTAGGGGTTCCAAGTTGATGGTCCATATTCTAAAATTGGACGTACATAGGATGTGAACAGAAGTTTTAAGTTGACGTTCGCCTTCGTGACTGCACTGTTAACTTGAAATTCCCACTTGAGGTTGTTTTGAATTGATACTCCTAAGTCGCGTTCGCTTTGTCAGTTTTCGAGGATACAGCAGCTTCATTTAGCTCAAGAGAATAGTGGTTGTTCTGATGAATTTTTGTATTGCCTAGGTGCAATAGCCTCATTTTCCAGTAGACTGTCCAATTTAGTATTTTGTTTATGTTCAATTGTAGTTCGTCACGGTCTTTACAGTTGAGAATTGTATTTATTAATTTACTATCGTCAGCAAAGAGTTTGTATAGAACCGATAACCCAAGCGGGAGGTCGTTTTTCAAGATTTTTGCAAGTAAATTCCGCTTTATTTTTAATACTTTTAAATAGGATGCCATTTTGCAGAATTTGCAGAGATTTTGCAGACTTATGCAGAATGTGAAACAACAGTTTGTTTCACTCTGTTTCATTTACAGAACAAGTTTTTGACATTTAGAACAAAATTATAAAATTTTTTTATTTTTATATTACAAGGTTGAATGAAATTTCACGATGCCTTTAAATATAATGAATAGTAAAGGACCCAAAACACTGCCTTCGGGTACTCCACTTGGTACTTCTTTCCATTCGGATTCTGATCCATTTTTGACTACTCTTCGCTTCCGGTCTCTCAAGAAAGCTTTGATTCATCCAAGATTTTGCCTCTAAGGCCGTAGCCGTGTAGTTTCTAGATCAATTAATTTAAAGTAGATAAGCTTATTTTTTCTGATAATTTTTGCAGAAGTTATGTTGAAAAAATCTCAAAAAATTACGTTTTTTATAAAAAAAATTTAAATTGAGAAAATTTGTCATTTTCTATATAAATATTTTTTAGTCAAGTTTATATATTGACTTGAAAATTTGCATACTTAATAAATCAAATGTAAGATTTTGATTAAGCAACATTTTGAAAATTTAGACAAAAATTTTAAAGGTTTTTTCATAATTTTTTGATTTTTGGAAAAGTTTTTTTAAAAAAAGAAGTTTTCTTAAAGAAGAATTTAAATTATTTTACTATGAAGAGCGTATCTTTCAAAAGCTAAATGCATAAGCTTTAATTTGATACACAATATTTATTGGTTTTAAAGGGTCAGTTTAAGTCGATTTAGGTTCCTCATTTTCTGTACATCTGTTTGATATTGTCAGTGACGGTTTTTTGAAATTCGCTCAGCATCCATCTTTACTTCTTCAATTAATTCCAAAATGTTTCCAAAAATTTCTAGTCGCATATTTGCTACACGCTCTGATCATATGAAACAATCACATGGATTTTGTGATTAAGAGTCTTCCAAAAACGTTAAGTTTTACCCTTCCAAAAAAATTCCTCCGAAAAAAATTATATTATAGCTTATTTTAATCAGGATAAAATTCTCTGCAAAATGCCGCATCGAACTAGCATTCAAAGTTAAATTACTACTGAGGAAAAGAAGGCATTAGGTTATGACTCATTTATGAGTCTAGAACATGACAATTTTTTTTTAAATAACAAATATTTTTTGAAAACTAGATTTGATTTTTTGAGATCACAATTTTTTTCTTTTTGAAATTAACGGACAGCCATTTTTGACCCGTTAGATAGAACATATTCATATGTTAGCTAATTTGAAAAAAATTTTCCTAATTATACATTTAAACTTTAAATTTGTCTTTCACGTAAAAATTATCATTTAATCGTTTTTTTGAAAACAAAAATTTCATATAATTTTCAATAGATAGAAACATACACTTATATCAAAGGATACGTGTAAAAATATAAATGCATGCATAATAAGAACCAATTATGTAGATGAAAAAATTTCAAAATATTAACTATAAATTTTTAAATAATTTATTTATTTAAGAAAATTAAAAATTCAATTTATTTTCAGTTGAAACTAAATTTTAAAAACCAAATGGAATGGTATTCTGACAATATAAGCGCTGGCATAGCAGAATCCAAAAGCAAGCAACTGATATTTTTAGTTCACATTTTCGGTATTTAAATTTAAAATTCTTAATAAGTAACAATAAAAATTTAATACCACTTTAGACCCAAAAAATGAAATAGATAATCAATTGTGGAGCAATGAAAGCGTAATAAAAACTTGTAAAGAAAATTGTATTTCACTTAAACTTGATGCTGAGTCACAGACTTGTTCATTTTTCAAACAAATTTGTATTTTCTTTAGCTGACTATTAAATCAAAATTTAAATTTTTCTAAAAAATTAGATCCTGTCACAGAATATCCGACCACATATATGATAGGGTTAGATGGCAAGCCTCTAGAGGTTATTTCAGGCGAGCTTTCACTAGACGAATTCATATCTAAATTCCAAAAGGCAATTGAAGTAATTTAGAAATTTAATTTTAGAGCATAAATTTAATTTAAAAAAAGGCTCATAATTTGGTCAAAAACCCGGTACTAAGCCAAGCTCCAAGCACTTCTGGTCATGAGCCGAAAATTCCTGATGTTCCATCCGAATCTACTTCAGAAACCGAACAAAAAAAGACCATTGACGATAGAGTTGCTAAGTGATTGATTTAAAAAATATTTAAAAAAATTTCTTATAATTTTGTATAGGGCCAAAGAAAAGCTGAAAGAGATACAAGAAAAAAAGCGAGCTGAGGAAGAAGAAAAAGAAAGAAACAATGAAATGGAAAGGCGAAAATTGGGACAAGAAATATTAAGAGTTAAACGCGAAAAAGAAGAGCAAGAGTTGAGGAAAATTGCCGAGGAAAAACGAAAAGAAAAAATTGAGGACGACTTGGCTAAAAAGCGTATTTTGGAAAAAATTCGCCAAGACCGAGAAGAAAAACAGAGAAAATATCAACAAGAGAAAGAAACAACAGAACAAACACAAGAAGCCCAGCGTTTGCTGCTGGAACAAAAAAAATCTCTTGAAAAACAAGCCGAGGCTGCTAGGAATGCAAGAATAGCCAGAATTCAATTTAGATTTGTAGACGGTTCGTGTGCTAGCCAACAGTTTGAATCGGATCAGATCTTATCAGATGCAAGAGATTTTGTTATACAAGTATTTCAAAAAAAATTTTTTAAATTCGTTTTAATTTTTTTTTAAAGAAATTAGTTGAAGCAAAAAAAAGTATCTCATTCTCAATGCACACTACTTTTCCGAAAAAAAAATTTACACCAGATGACATGTCAAGTACATTTAGAGATTTGAATTTGACACCTTCTGCCACAATTCTAATAATTCCAGTAATTTTTTTTCTTGCAATTAAATTAATAAATTAATTTAATTTAAATATTTGTTTGCAGGCAGATAATAATTCGTCTAAATTAGGCAATTTTTCATCAAGTTCAACAGCAAGTCCATTAACTACAGTTGCAACATATGCTAGTGATTTTTTTTCTCTTGTTTTTTCTATTTTTGCCACTATGTGGGGAGTTGTTACATCACTAGTTGGTTTTGGTCCACGCGGGCCAACTACAACTACTCAAAACGATGTTAACAGCAATCAGCGGCAAAATAGACCAAATATTCAACCCGAGTCGATTCAGAAGTATTTTAGTTTTTAATTTTAGAAAATTTATTTTTAATGATTTGAATAGTTTGAGACTGAGGAACATGAATAATTCCAATAATGTGAGAAATTTGAATGATTTAAGAGAAGGCGATGACGATAATGCCACTTGGAATGGTAACTCAACTCAACAAATGTGATTTGTGAAGGGAATCGTTGATGTTTTTAATTTTTGGAATTTTTAAGATTTATTCTAAAATAAAATCAGATTTTTTATCTTTTGGAAAAATTTTTTGCGTTTATTCGAATTATTTATAGTTTTAGACAAATTTTTTTGAAAAATTTCATTTTGTTATCTTAAATGTCATTTTTAGACATAAAGTTGGAATATTTTCTATTAATCTTAGAAAGGATTTTTAAAGATTTCATCTCTGATTTAGTTCAAATATTAACTAAAATAACTTTAGGTAAATTTTTTTATGCATTAATAACACGTAATTTTAAAAATTAGTCATAAATAAAGGGCTCCTATTCATTAGCTTTAGTTTTTAAATCTTTTTCTCGTTAAAAAAGAATTTTGATTTTTTAATTTATAAAAAAAGGAGTGATAATGTATAATTTAATTTTGAAAAAGGGTTAAACAGAAATCAAAAATTGGTAAGTTTAAAAATATTTAATTACAATTTTTATTTAATCTCAAACTCTGGGCACTAAATCGTTTTTTTTTTGGGTAAAAAATTTCAAAAATTTTGTCTAATGCTATCTTGAGTTTTCAATTCTTATTTAGAATACAAGAATGTTAAACGAAGTGTTTTAAAAACAAGAACAAAATTTAATTTGATTTTTTATAAAATAATTTTACACATAATAACTTTTCTGGCCAAATATTTTTTCAAATTATTAAGTATCAAATTCAATATGAAACAAATTAAGCAAATAAAAGCAAGATCATTCTGTGAGTCCAATTAAGCTTTCGAAAATTAGCTATTCAATAGAGATTTTTATCAATTAATAAAATATTTAAATTTTAATTAGGAATTGAAAGGAATTTATATTTTTTCTTAAATCAAAATTTTTCAAAATAATTATAATTAATAAGTTTTAATAATGACTTTTTATTCTTTGATAGATTAAATTCATTAAATAAGCAAAATGCAGATTTTTTCATAAATAAAAATTACTCGAAAATCTTTGAGAAAAGTTATGAGATTCATCTTTTAAATCCTATGAGACTAAAATACGTTTTTTAACACTTGATTTATTCTAAGTTTTTAAAAGCCTTTTTAATACATGATCACATTTATTGAGCGAATTAAAATGGTATATAGAGTTTGGTTGAAGCTACAAGTCATTAAGTCTAGCCAGTCAAGTGTGACTTTGGTATAAATTAGTTACTTTATTAGAATATAAAATGTAAAAAAGTGATAAAATGGTTTTTATTTTAATTTAGAAAATTTAGATCATAGATCGTATATTCCAACAAAATTAAGACTAAATTTATAAGAGTCTATATTAGAATTTATTGTAAAATTGATTTAAAACCTGGGCTTCAATTTTTGAAATCTTTAATGCCCAGTAAAAACTATAATGGCAAAAATATATAGAAAAAGAGACCATTTATAAACAAAATTAAAACAAAATTTTATTACCATTGACATAATGCAATAAATTTGAAGATATTTGCTCTCCTCGGAAACATTAAGTACTCTTATTTTTAAATGAAGTGTGAAAAAGACACATTCTATATTATTTTATTGACAAAAGATGGAAAATTTATTTAAGAGAAAAAATTCCCTTCTAATCTAAATTTTATTTATTTTTCAAAAATCACCCTATAGATATAAATTAAATGAATTTGAAAATTAACACTTTTAATTCCCAAACAATAAATAAATTAATATTTTTTAATAAAGATATAATTACTACTTTTCTAATACTTTTTGAGAATCTTTGTGATGTCTTTGTAAAATTGTTGATTTTATGTTTGTTCCCAAAAACATTCCAGAATTAATTTAGAAGATAGAGTATGTTTCTGCTACATAAATTCAGTTTTTATTTTTGGTTATATTTCTAATTCATTTTTTACTGCCTGCTAACATAGTGAATATTTTCTGCAAAATGTATTTAACAAATTCTAAAAAAAAATATTTTAAGTGAAATTAGCGTAGATTAAATGTACCATGACAAAACTCCAAAATTCCCAAGCTCCAATTTTTCAATTCAAATTTTTCTCTCAAAAAATCTGTTAAATCACCCTTGATGAGAAAAAAAATAGATTTTGCGTACTATTATAAAATTGACTTTTTCAAACCTATTAGACTCGAATTGAATATTTTTTTTGTGCTTTTGGCTTAGACGAACGACTTGATTTTTGGAAAAAGCAGCTCAACCATATACTTAAATGGGACTGAATATTTTTAAAAAGAATGAGCCGCGATCCATTCCTATCTTTCTTATGACACATATATTTTTTTAAAAATATATTTTTCGAGCCTATCAATCAAGTCGGTCTATAACCTTGACTATTTGGCCAATATTTTGATTATGTTTTTGAAATATGCTGAAAATATTTGAAAATATATATCGATTTCAAATAAAAAATGTTTAAGTCTTGGAAAATTTTGTTAAATGAAGAATGTTCCATTTTTTGATCTTCTCGTGAGATAATTAAATACTGAAAATATTACATAACTTTGATGTTTATCTAGCCAAGTGATCATAACAAAAATAAAAACTAATCAAATCGATTCAGTATAAGAATACAAAATTTTAGAAGATAAAATTTAACCACGTAAACTTTTACAAGTTTAATTTAAATGGTTGTCTTAAATCCTCTCATAGCTCATATTTAAATACTCTGAGTAAAATTATTTTTTTTAGCTTAACAAGATCGTAACTAAATATGTTCTTTATAAAGTTAATTCTCATTTTGATACCACTACAGGTTATTTAATACTCAGATCGAGGAATTAAAAAAAAATTGATTTTTTATTTAAGGATCTCATGGCAAGTTTGACTGATATTGCGGATGTGAGATATGCCTCACATGTTTTTGAACCCGGGGTGATTGAACCAAAAATAGTACATTGACAATTTTTTGAATAAAAAATAATAATTTTTTTTTAAAAAAGCAATTAAGTCGAGAGCCTTCGGAAGAAAAAAATCTTGAGTTAAAATCTGAAATAAAAGATTTTTTAATTGAAGGCGACATTCTGGTACAATTAAACAGTAGCAAAAGAAATAAGCGGAAAATTGTCAATGAAATAAATCTAAGACTAAATCAGCAAACAAGATGGCCACAGAAAATCATTCCTTTTGAGTTTGGTCCAAATTTTCGTAATTTACAAAGGAAACTTTAATTTAAAATTCAAATCCTCTTCTTTAGCTCCGGATATGATTTCGTTGTTTAATCAGGCAACGGACCATTGGCATCAGTCCTCGTGTATACGATTTGAACCCTATGATTCAAGCAAACATGTTAAACACAGAAGCCGGCTATATATTGAATATTCAAACATGTAAAAAGATTATCTCTAATTTTTATCTTTTTTTTATCATATTTTCTTTGATGTTTAGATGCGGATCGCTAATCGGCTATAGCTATAATAAAAATGAAAAATTATCAAAAACAAATGTTTATTTAGGCAGAGTTTGTTCTGTATGAAGCCATAATTTTTTTGTTAATATTTTTTGATAACATTTTTTTCAACAGCTCGGAAACATCATCCATGAGCTTGGTCATGCGGTTGGATTTCGTCATGAACAAAGCAGAAGTGGTAAAATTTAAAATATTTAAATGGACATGTAAATTAATCAATCTAGATAAGAATTAAAAATTTTAATTTCATTCACAAAAGAAATTAAAGAAAGTTTTTTTTCTCTATTAAATCTTTAAAATTTTAAGTTGGCTTTAAATTAAATTATTGCCTTACACTTGCCCATTTAAAATTATTAAGTATAATTTTTAAGTTACTTTGTTTAATTTGATTAGTTTACAATCTTTTATTAAATGTTCTAAAATTATTTAAATAAATAGATAGAGATTCACATGTAAGAATAAATTTTAAGAATTTAAAACGCGAATTTGCTGCACAGTACTATGTGATGACCGATTCTCAGCCGGGTTATTATGGGATTCCGTATGACCTGTCTAGTATAATGCATTATGGAAGCGGTGGTGGGACAATAAGTGCTTTGGATCCGAATAGAAACTTTTTGATGGGACAACGAAAAGGACTAAGCTTTTTGGATATTCAAATGGCCAATTTAGCATATAAATGCGATGGTAGATTTGTTTTTAATTTTGTATTTTTTTTCTATTTTAACATTTCGTAAAGAAAATTGTGATAAAAGAATTACTTGCCAGAATGGTGGATTTCTAGACCAATTTTGCAAGTGTTTTTGTCCAGATGGTACTTTAGGTACTTACTGTGAGAAAATTTTAAGTGATATTGATTGTAAGTTTTTAAATATATATTAATGATTAGTTTTAAATAGCTTGATATAGATAGAAGGTCTGCAATTAGAATCGATCAACTTGAAAAAGCGATGATCTGTTCATTCGAAAAAAATAGTCTTTGTCAATGGAAGAACGACAAAGCACGATCAACTCAGGACTGGGTTTTCAATAGACCTGAACTAAAAGGCTTTACAGAAACTCAGCATTATTTTAGCAAAACTAGAGTAAAATTGGGTCCGCAGAATGGAGATAGATTAGGAAATAAAAGTAAGTTAATTTTATTTAAAAAAAATTGAAATTTTAATAAAAATCAAATGATTCGTAGATAAAGACTCCTTAAGCCATAAACTTAACTATTAATTTGTAAAACTATAAATGTGATTAAGATGCATGTTTTAAATAATTTGATCAAAATTGGTTAAAATCTCTGGGCCAAATATTCTGTTATTTCAAAGTAAGGAAAATTCAATTTATTGTAAGTCTAATCGCTTTAAGTTCGTTAAAAATATCTATCTATTTAAATTTAGCAATAATTTTCAACAAAATTTCAACTCTGGGATATCTTCACCTTTGTTTATTTCATTGATTTAATTTAAAAAAATATTATTTAAAATAAATTTAATTTAAAATAATGTCAAAAATATTATTTATATATATTGCAACAGAGTGAATAAATCAAAATTCGACAAATCTTTTTGATGAAAAAGGTGGACCAAAGCATGTTTCACTTTGATGCGACTTTTTTTGAAATTTTTTTTATTATCCTTAAACTCATTATAAAGATTTGATTAAATCTTTAATTTCGTTTTTAAATCAATTATTAATTAATTTGTCCTTTTTCCCTCTTTGATTAAACCTTCAAGTTTATTTACCCTTTTGAAGCCATTTCAAATAACGATGAAATAAAGCTTTAAATACATTAAAATTCTTGAAAAATTAAAATTAAATTTTATAGAGTATTATTTTTTTAAAGAAGCTATTCGATGAATAGACTTCTAAAAATCGAATAGTGTTTCTAATATTTAGCAAAACTCTAAGATAAATTTATTTTCAACCTTTCAAAGGTTTATTGCAGAATTTTTAATTCATTGACCAGGAATTAAAAATGATTGTAGCCTAAATATAAATAATAAAAGCTACGGCAAGTAAGCTTGCGGGGGCGGCTTACTAGGAGGTTGCGTATGGTAGCACATTGCGCTATTAAATGAAAATTGCAGAAATAGAAGAACTTATATGTTTTTAGAGTCAATAGACATTATTAAAAAAATATTTTTATTTAGTCAGTAGCTACATCTATTTAAATAGTGTACGAAAAACTAGACCAAATTCAAATGCAGTTTTGTCATCACCACCCATTGCCGTAAATATGCCTTATCCGGTTTGTTTAAAGTAAGCCAAATAAATTAATATTTCTTTTTTAAAAATCTTAATTTAAGATTCTGGTATAACATGTACCAAAGTTCTAACAACTATGGTTATTCAATAAAAATTGGCACCTTGAATGTTTCACTTCGTTTGATGGACGGGAGATCGATCACAATTTGGAAAAAAGAGGGTAATCAGGGTCAAGATTGGAAGCTCGAGGAGTTAGACATCACTTTGAAGCCTCCCATCTCTTCAATCAACTTGGAAGGTTATCTTGATGGAGTTAATTACGGAGATTTATGTATTGATGATATTGTTTTAAAAAAAGGAAAATGTAAAGAAGGTAGTAGTAGAGTTTCTTTATTTTTTCAGCGGTATTATATTTTATTTTCTAAGAATTAATTTTTGGAGACTGGTCCGAATGGTCAAGATGCAGTTCTAGATGCGGAAAAGGAAGCCAAGTTAGAACAAGATCTTGCTCTTATTCGGATGGAAGTGAAAATTTTGAAGTTTGCTCCAAAGTTAACTCAGAAACAAGAGATTGTGAAGGCCAAGATTGTTTAAAAGACAAATCTTATTTTTCATCTTGGTCAAAATGGTCACCGTGCACTGATGGATGTATTTCATTTAAAAAAAGATACCGAACGTGTGTAAATTCTCATTTGGGAACCTGTATTGGTAAAAAAACTCAGCTATCAATTTGCTCAAACTGTAAATCCAAAAGAAACATATTATACAAAGAATTGATAAAATTGTTCAAAAACAATTCGAAAAGTGAAAAAGGTGATATTAATTTTTTTATTTTTTTGCGAGTTAAAAGTAATTTTTATTAAAGAGGACATATTGAGCGAGTGGTCGGAATGGTCGTCTTGCTATGCAATGAAAAACGAATGTGATCCCGGCATTCAGATAAGAAGAAAGACTTGTCTGACAAATCTTTGTAAAGATGAACCAAAAGAAGTAAGAAACTGTGAAGAATCGGATGATGCTGATTTAAAAGAGTTTTGTTCAGATATCAATACAAAATTAGGTATTTATTTGAATTAATTAGTTTTTTTTTTGCAAAAAAAATTAATTTTTTTTAGATTTTTCGCTGAATTTTGAAAATTCAAAAAGAGATTCAAATTTGAGTCAAATTTTAAATCTTATTGATATGAGCCGGTCAAATAGACTCAAATCATTTGTTATTGATACAAATTTGCTAGATGTTAATGATAGAATAAATTTTACTTTACATTCAAGAAAGAATACACAATCGAATGAAACATACTGTTTTCAAATATTTATTGGAAATCAGATTCAACATAAAATTTCTATTTTCAATTTAAATTCTAATAAAAAATTTGAACACAAAAGCTATTTAGGTAAAAAAAAATTATTATATTAAAATTCAAAAAAAATTATAAAATTTATCAGAAAGCAAATTAAACTATTTTTATGTGAATATTACTAAAAATAACAATGAGTCCGTCTTAACGACTGATTTTATGATAGAGATTACAAAAAAGTTTATTCCGGGTATGAGTGAATTTACGGCACCGATATTTTTAAAAAGTGTTTTCATGTCCAAGGGAATTTGTAAAAACAATTTTGAAGTGAAAGCGTAGGTTTTTAATAAAAAATGTTGGATAATTAAAATCAAAAATAATGTGTTTTTTTAAGAGATTCGACGGATGACATTACAGTTGATATCAATTTTTCTGCCAATGAGAATATTCTAAAAATACTTAATTTAAATGTTCTTAATACTTTTGATAACAATGCTGCACGGTTTAGACAAAGTGGTGAGTGAATATTTTTTTTAACTTTAAATAATTGAGCATTTCATTTAAAATTTTTGAAATCATCTAATTTCCATTCCTAAATTAAATAAACTAATTTTAAACTACTTTGAAGAGTTGCTTTTTTAGAAATTATCAATCAAAATAAAAATAAAAACTTGATCCTTTCTCGTCTAAAATTATATTCGTGTGTCTGTTTTTATCATTTTTAGTCTGAATTTTCAAATAAAATTATCAGAACTGATGATTTAATGGTGTCAAATTTTTTAAAATTAAATTTCAGTCTCTTGGTTGACTTATGCAATAACAATTCTAGATACACTGCTTCTTTTAACTAATGTAGCATTATTGATATGAATTTTTCCAAATTTCTACGTAATTTATCGTTAGATTACTTAAAAGGCTAAGGATAGACACTTTTTTAAAAATTTTTTACAAAAAAATCCAAAATTTTATAAGGTCAAATTAAAATTAAATTTTTCAAGCAAAATTTTTCGATAAAAAAAGGTAAAATATGGTAGAGAATATTTAAAATAAAATCATTTTTTAAATTATTAGATCAAAATTATATTTTCCAGGATTTTGGCACTTTGTCCAGTTCCAAACTCATGTTAAAAGTTTACCTTGTTCAAATAAGGTCTCTTAAGGAAAATATTTTAGAATTAAGTTTAGAATACGACTGAGACCATTTCTCGCTACCTCTTTTAGTTTTTTTGGAATATTTAATTTCTAAAAAGAATAATTTAGATTATATTTTACCGTATTCCCTCGTTCGATTATGCTGCACCATAAATTAAACTACCAGTTTTTGGACCATGCACCAAAGTACTTGCTAAAATATTTTAAATTTGATGTTTTTATTTGCATGTCTTAGCTTGTAGTGCAGCATAATCGAAACAGGGAATACGGTACCTTTTTTTAAATAAATTTCATATTTTTGTCGGCAAAATGTAGAAAATTTTACATTTTTACATTTTAATATTTTTAGATTTTTTGTGCCAAATTTCATTAGATTTTTATTTTTAATTTTGGTAACTAAATAAATTGGAAGAGTTTTTTTTTATTTTCTGAAATATTGCACAAAAAATCTAAAAATCTAAAAATATGAAAATGTAAAAATGTAAAATTATTTTCATTTTGCCTTTCTGTCCTAATACAAAATTCTTCTCAGATTCAATAAAATCGAGACGAGAACTAAAAGTTGTAGCTTAGAGATTTCCCATGGTTTACCCTTTATCTATATCTGTATTTCCTCTTTAGCGTCTTTAATTAGCGAAGGCATTTGTCTTTAAAATTTCTTTGATCTTAGCTTATTTAAATTTATTCTCATTTTGTTACCAAGCTTGAGCCAGTTATGTTTAATCGTAATTCAGATTTAAGTTTATTAAATTCATTTAAAAAAAATAATCTAAATTTTGATAAAAAAGCTTTCTTACGTTCCTTAATTGATTTTAAAATACACTTTGGTAAGCTCGAATTAAAAAAGACTGCATATTAAAGCGTCATTTATTTTGATTAAAAGTCAATAAAAAAATTAAATTAAATTTATTAATTTTCATCTAAAAGTATTAATTGTCATTTAAAAAAATAAATGGTAATTATTAATCTTACATTAAACTCAAAAGTATTAAAGGATACTTTTATAAATTGAATAGAACTTATGACGATTTATTTTCAATAAAAATAATTAACTCGGATAGATCTTAATAAATTGTATCTTTAAAAATTTAAGTGTCAAAAAAAATTTTCATCAATTATTCGGGAATTTTCAGAAAATGCTTTCTGTTCAAAGGATGAATAGTCATAAAATCATGAATTATTCGATTACTTTATAGCTGAAGCATGCGACATCCATTTAGGAAATAGGAATGGAGATAAGGAGAGTAAGACTACTAAAAAAAACATTCAACCAAAATTAGTAGAGTAAAATTAAAAAAATAAGGTTTAAGAAATTAAAAACGTCCTAGGATTCGATTTTCTTTAATCCACATACGGGGAAACCCAACTAGCCGATTTATTAGGGGAGGTCGAAAAAAAAGTTTTTTCGCCTGGATGGGCTCAAAGGTTTCATTAATTTGCCAAAGTACACTATGAATAGATGCATATATCTTAACCAAAAGTATATAAAACATGTTAAATCACAAATGACCTGAAAGATCGTAAAATTTTCTACTAAAAATTGGTATTTTTATATTCCAAAAAAAAATTCATCTTTGAAATTTTTTCAGAAAAAAGCCAAAATTTAACACGTTTTTTTGTTTTTTTTTTGTATCTAGTCGCAGGGAGCTGTTCCGCCGTACTACGACAGCTTTCGAACACTTTTTTTTAAATTTTAATAAAACTATCTGACCCGCGGTCATTCCACCGGTCAGTCAACATTTTTCAACCCACATAATCCCCTTATATTTTTGTGAATTCTGAAACTAGAAAAAATTCGGAACAACTTGTAGGTTTTACTTTATTTATTTTCTCTTTTATTTCTATTAAAAAAAGCGTCCACAATAATGGACATGACAAATGTATGACGTTTTAATATTAACTTTTTAAAAATGCATAGTTTTTAAATTGAACTTACTATAAAAACAAGTTTGATTAATAAAAATCATAATATATTTATCAACGATGTTTCTAAATAACTTTTATTGATTCTAAGATTCTACCAAATATATTTTTATGAGCGACATACACTCAATATTTTATAATCAAGTTGTCTCCTTGCATTTAAATAATTTTTTCCGTTTTTAACCTTCAAAAAATACTAAATTCAAAAAGACATCTTCGTTGAATTAACTATTCTTAATAAAATATTAATTTTTTCTAGAAGCCCAATTTTTTATGAAAAAAAAACAAATTTTATTCTAAAATGTTAAATTTGATCATTCACCTATAGTATCAGTTTCTCCAAAAAATGCTTTCCATATAGATTTTTTATAATTAAATTTTTGTTACACTACAAGCTTTACTTTTTCTGGCTAATCTTTTTCTCAAATTAACTTCAAAATTTACAAATTTAAATTAAAAAAACTAATATACTTTATGAAAAATGTTTTTTCCAAGAGTACGGTCGTTGCGGTGGAATTTTCGACTTAAGTATTTCAAAAAAAATGACAATATCAAGTCCTTTATATCCATATGAATACCCCTCCGGCGCAAATTGTATATATCTACTAAAAGTATGTTATTAATTTTTAAAAACAAAATTAAAAATTTTATTCCTAAGTCTCCTAGTGGAACAAAAATTCAACTTCAAATCACTGACTTAGATTTGCAGAAGACTCATCTTAATTTTTGTCTTGACAGCTTGGAATTGCGCTATTACCACTTGGGTCAGCCTGGTCCTATTTTTTGTGGCACTTTCACTCACCAAAATCAATTAGAGCTAATCAGCTATAAAAACATGGTGATGATAATTTTTAAAAGTGACTGGATTCAAGCTAGAAATAGACGTGGTTTTAGATTAAAGGCAGAATACGGTTACTTTTAAATTTATATTTTTTTTTGTCAAAATTTTACTCAATGTAAATATTTTTTTTTAATAAAGTTATAGAAAATTCGATATTTGCTGCTTTTGATACAACATAACTCCTTCTAGACTTAAAATAAGATTTAAACTTGAATCCGTGGAGGCTTTGAATTACTTGTTGCTAGGCATTTTCATGAAAATATTGTTGATATAGTTTTCGTTTTTTATTTTTTTTTTTAACATAATATTATATTAATATCTTTGTTTGGTGTCTCCCAGTTAATGTTAAGTGAATAATTAAGCAAAATGGGCAAAAAAGATAAAGGAAAGGGTAAGGGCAAAAAAGGAAAGGGAAAGAAAGAAAAGATCGAACAGGAGCCCACCGAAGAACATGTGGACGAAAATACCAAGCAGTTTTTTTTGGTTCAAATTAGAGATTTGGAAGAAAGATTAAAAAGATACCAAACAAAATGTGACGAGTTTGAACTAATCGCTAAAAAATACGAGAGTCAATACGAGACCTCGAACAACGACAAACGAGATATTATCAGCAACTTAAAAAAAGAGATCGATAAGAAGAACGATGAAATTTTGGACTTGAATGACAAGCTGGTTGGACTGCAGCAAGCCAAGGACTCCGAAAAGGAAGCTTTTGACAAGCAATTGACAGATTTGAGAACAGAATTTCAAGAAAACAAAGATATTTTGACTAACCAAAATAATACCCTCAGTAAATTTAAAAAGAAATAGGTACCAACTAAATTTTTGGTTATAAATATTTACTTTAAGTGGCTAAACTGACAGCACTCGAGGAGTTCAAGTCTCACAAAGAAGAGTTGACAAAAAAGCTTACTTCATTAGAAGAACAGATAGTTTTTTTACAAGAAGATCATCAAAATAAAATCAATGAAATTGAGAAAAAAGTTATCATTGATAAAGATAGGTAGTTTTAAAGTATTTGCATTTTTTGAGTAAAAATATTTGAAATTGTAATCTAGACTTAAAAAAGAGATGATTGTAAAGGTGAGTCAAGTAGCATCAGAGTTTCGTCGTGTTTCTAACAAGCAAATGGCTGATACCACCAAACGAACCATTAAAGAAAATGTCTCAATAAATAACCAACTTCAAAAAATGTCCGAAAAAGTTATTGAAGCCATTCAGGAAAATGACGATAAAAAAATAAAAGTACTAGAAATTGTAAAAATAATTTTGTTCAATTTTAAATTTATTTAGGAAAAAGTTTTCAAACAACAAATTGATCTGTTGGAAGACAACGAAAAAGAGTTGGCCAAAAAAAATGTCAACAATCTAAAAATAATTCGGCTTTTGACCGACAAATGCCGCAATCAAGAAGCAATCATAAATGAACTTGAAGAAAAATACAATGAGCTTAAGGACGTTGAAGCTAACAATTTACAATTAAAAGAACAAGTTCACGATTTAGAGTAAATTGTTTATTTTCATAAATTTTTGTAAAATTTTTATATTTTTTATAAAGGAAAAAACTCTCTGATAATGAGGAAAACAGTCAAATTTTGACAAATAAATTAAAATATTTAAACAATGAACTTCAAGAAACAAACAAGCATAGACTAAAGATTGAGCGTGTCCTCAAGCAAGCTACTGATTCATTAGTTATTGCTCTTTCTGTAATTAAAATCTAAAAAAAAATTAAGATGAACAAATTAATTTTTTTTTAAAGAAAAACGCTGTTTCTAAAGACAGTGAATGGAATGATGTTGAAAAACGCGACAATATGCTCGAAAATATGCTTATTTTGTTAAACAGTGCTGCTACACTCGGATTTGGTCCTAATCCACAGACATTTAGTTCTGAAATCACTCAACGACCAAGAACAAGTGAATATCCCGGAAGTGGAAAAGGAATACGAAAAAAGTAAGCCTGTGAAATTATATTTGAAATTTTGTTTGAGTATTTTTTTAAAAGTCAACTGGCTAGTGAAAGCTCAAAAAACACTTTTGTTCCACACTACAAAATTGTAAAGTCTTTACATTTATAATTAAATTAAAATAAAATAAATTTTTTTCTTAAAATTAGGGTGACTTGGGCATTGTTCCTAGAGAATCAGAACATATTCTTACAAATTATGAAAAAATGAAGTTTATTTATCCGAGAAAAGAGCTAAACAATTTACAAAAATTGATACGAAAATCAGTTGCTACTCAAACTGTCGATTTTACAAAAGTATTAATTAAAGAAAAATATTTAGAAACAATTATATTGAATTTATTAAAGGCGTCCATTTTTGGAATTGAACCAGAGACTGACATTCATCCTATTTATGAGAGCAATAGCAAAATTGGCCCAACTAAAGCACAGATCTTGATGCCAATTAATGGTCAGCAAAGAGTTACAGATAAAGTTTTTTGAATTAAATTGGTTTTGATGTAAAAATTTTAATTTAATAAATTATTTGGCTCTTGATGATTGATTTTTTTTGCTAGATCCCTTTTTTATGGTTCATTTTTTTTAAAGATTGAATTTGTTTTTACTTTTATTAAGTTTTACTAATAATAAATCAAGAAAAAAATAGAGCTTCAAACTTCTTAAATAAGTTTGAAAAACTTTTTAACTTATTAAAAGTCAAAAGCAGAGTTACATAAAAGTCACAAGTCAAGTGCAAGTCAGGACTTTGACTTGTTACAAAAATTTTAAAAAAACAAGTCAAGATTTTTATTTTAGGAATAGAATTAGAATTTATAAAAAAATTATAAGCATTGAATTTTTTTATTCAGGAAAAAATTAAATTATTTGTTTAAATTTTTTTTTCAATTTAAATATTGAAACATAATTTTTTAAACAATTCACATAATTTTCATGTTCTTTTTAATTGAATTTATTAATAAAAAACAAAAAAATTGTGCTTAAAAAAATTTTAGAAATAAATTAAACAAGATAAAAAATATTAAAAAATCAAGATATAAAAAAATTTATGACTTGTTATTTTCATATTCTTGAAACAAGTCAAAGTCAAGACTTGTTATTTTTAAAAAATATATTTTCAAGTCCAAGTCATACTTTGACCTGTTTTTGACTTGTTAAGACTTTTTTCCTGACTTTTATACAAGTCTGGTCAAAAGATGGAATAAAGTGTTTAAATTCGCTTGAATGAATACATTTTCAGTCGTCAACATATTACCTCTAAAGTGGTGATTTAGTAAAAATTTATTACTAAAACTAATTTAATTTTTGTAAAACTCAATTAAAACAATACATTTGGAAGTAATATATTTTGGTCTGTTTATTAATTTATCAGATTGTCGATAATAACAAAATATTTTGATTAAATGTTGAATTAAAATCAAATTAAATAAGAACAGAATTGTCAATTCAAATCATAATCATGACTTTGACTTGAATTTACAGCAATATTTATTTTTAATTATCAACCTTTCGATTTTTTCACGAAAAATAACCACGCTTTTTGTATTAAAAAGAGTTGTATTAAAAAGTGGCGTCGCCAGAAGTTTAAAAATACTGTGGCGAATAAGTGTCTTTTATTTAGTGTTGGAAATCGAATAATATATTTGATTTAGTATTTAATATCAAAGTAGAATAGCTGAGTCTTTCTAAAAAAAATAAAAGATATAAATAACTGTTTGAGTTAACTCCACTATCTAAAATTAATCTAGAAGTTGTACAAATATCATTTCTTATACCAGAATATTTATATATTTATATTTATTATTATTAAATAATCTGCAGCAAGCCAGTGTAATAGAGCCATCTTGTCCTTCTTCGACACTATTTGGGGTTCTTCTGATAGGTACCTGTTGATTCTATTTATAATCTTGTTGCATTTGAAGAATTGTATCATGTTGAATCGATCGAGGCGCTGTTCAACACTTGGCAAATTTAAAATTTTGATTCTATCTTCGTAGCTTTTGTTTCTCAATTTGCGAACGCTTTTCATAGCTCTTCGTTGCATTTTTTCCAATTTTTTTATGCCCTGTTTTATATCTAAAGCTGAGGCCACCACTTGAGCTTGGGCCACTTTCGATACGCTGTAAAATAAAGCATATCGTTATCCATTATATGAGGAAAAGAGTTTATATCAAAATAAAAAAAAATCTCAGTCGGAAAAAGAAATAAAGATCATAAAAAAAAAGTTCTATTGTTTCGTTGAATCTAAGGATTCTTCTGGTTTATCCGTTTCGGTTGAGTTTCTTGTAGAAGTCTTATACCATAATAATTTAAGTATTTAAAAAAAGAGAAATAAAGCGATATGTTTAGAAATATTTTTAAGGTAAAGTACCTCCTCCAAAAACTTATTTTTTTCTAAATTTTGTAAAACTTTGCCTTTATTAAAATTAAAATAATGTATGTCGTTCGCCACAATACAGCTTTGTCACTGGTTTCTGAATTACTTCAATCCATTGGTTTAAGTTAGTCGCATTTCAATAATAACTCTCCTTTTCCATTTCACCTCTTTTTAAAACAAAATACAGATCTTTTATTTTACAATGTTATGTAATAAAATAAAGTATTTTTAACAAAAATTAATTAATTACAACATGTTAAGTGATTTTTTTTTCTAATTATAGTCCTGATTAAAAATTTTTTCCTTTAAAATAATTAATTTCAACAGAAAGTAATATTTTCGGAGTATATGTAGCTAGAACACAAAAAAATTTTCTTAAATTTTCATTTTCATAAAAAAAAATTTGAGGACACAAGGTGTATCTATAGATAAATGTCTAAAAAAAGGTTTCAGGGATTTGTTTTTAGCGAACGCTATTTGGAATTGATGTTATTAGATATATTTGATTATTTTACCAGTGATTTAACCATCAATAATCTAAATAATGATTTCAAAATCTCGTGAAATCGGCAAACTTATCTTGATGAAATTTCTCGATTAGACATCTCAATAAACAAAGCTTTAACAAAAATTAAAAAAAAATTTAATTAGTATTTATTTTTCTATTAAGTGTTGATAAAAATAACAAGTTCATTAGTGCTATTGGTCAAATCTACATTAAATGCTAGAAAAAAATTAGCGTCCAAATGGAATTATTCTTGAATTTGGATAGAACGGAGGTAAAGCACTCATCGATGTAGATAGACCTTTGGATTTTTTAAAATCATCTTGTTCTTTTTTGTCTAACCATTCATAAAAAGATTTCTCAGCCAGCTCTTTTTTCTTTCTTTTTTCCATTTCTTCGGCTTCTTTTTTTTTCTCTTCTTTTTTCTTAGAGCTCAGCTTTTCTTTAATTTCTTCTTTTTTCTTAGTTGCCCTTCAAATTGAACAAAATTTAATTTTATTAGTCAAAAATTTTTTAGTTCCAATTACCAAGTGTCGTATGAAACAGGTGCTCGTGGTGGCTTTTTTGTTTCGGTGCGTTTTTTCTTTTCGTTTTCTCTTTCTTTTTTCAATCTTTCTTCTTTTTGTTCTTCTTCGAATTCTTTTTTTTTTCGAGTCCATTCTCTAAAAGCAATTTCAGCTTCTTTCTTTTTTTCCAATTTTTCTTCTTCTATTTCCTTTTGACTTTTCACGTTTTTTTTCAAACTTTTAACTTTTTCTTTAATAGTATGGTCCTTTTTTTCTTTCCACATGTCAAAAATTAACTTAGATTTTTGAAGTTTTTCAATTAGCTCCTGGGCTTTTTTTTCTTCCTGATTTTTTTGCGCGATTTTGGCCTCTTTGAGTCTTTGCTGAGCGTTTTGCATCTTTTTCAGATACCATTCGGTGTATATGTTTTCTCTGAGACTGGTGCTGTCATTCATCATGTCTTGCTTTGAAAAATTGAGCTCATCAGTTAAACGAGCACTCTGGATCTGTAAGCGAGTTTGAGTTCTTGGTTTAACATTGGCATATTTTGAACTAAGAGGTCTGTCGATTCGGGACGATGCTGACAAACTTCTGGTACGTGAAGCTCCTGGTTCTGCTTTGTTCTGTTTTCGACTGGAGCGTTCCAATTTTAACATTTCTTCCAAAGTGGGTTTACGTTTTCAATCTGTTCAATGGCATTCTCAATTTTTTTCGATGAATCAGTCATATTTTTAGTTCGGGCTTCTCGCCTTAAAAATCTCTTAAATCTAGAATAAATATTTTGAATGTTAGCTTACGATAATCTCTTTTGTTCTCTCTCACGATGTAATTTCTCGGTTATCTTTTTATCTTCAATTGTCTCTTCAACTTCAGGATCTTTTTCCAATTTTCTTGAATTTTTGCGCTCATTTTGCACTTTTAATTCACTTAAATTAAATTTATTTAAAATAAATGAAAAATTTACAAAAAACTGCACTAGAACCCTTTTGAGCTATAGCATTTGAGAAAATAGATTATTTTTAAGATTAAAAAAAAATACAAATTTTGTTTTTATTTTAAAATACATTTCAATTTTAATTTTTGCCATTTATAATATAAGCATTAATATACAGTCCTGTTACACCATGATGATTTTACGTGAATTTATGTAAATTAAGGATAATTGATGAATATTTACGTATTTTTACGTAAAGAAAGTTTTGTAAATTAACGTTTATTGACGCGATTATTCGATAATTTTCGTAATTTTACGTAAATTCACCCATTTTATTGTAAATTGTAAAAGAACCAAAATAGCTGCTATTTTTCTTATTTTTCTGGTAATTTTTTGAAAAATAAACATTTTTAAAAATTTTTGCTTTTTTAT
>QEOQ01000552.1:629313-640516 GCA_010279815.1 Brachionus plicatilis
ATATTTAAAGCATGTTGTTCTTAAATTCTTAACAAGTCGCGAATATGAGGCAATTCATTTGGTCAAAGCTCTTTCTGTTTTACTAAATTTAAGTAAAGACGAGGAAAAAATAATCAAAAACACTTTGGAATGGAAAATGTCATGGTTCGGAATAAAACCAAAATGAATTCTGTTATTTAAAATGTTTTATAAAAATAAGACAATTTAAAATTTATTTATATTTTTATATCGAGAATAAATTTTGAACAAAATAAAAAAATTTTCTTTTTTTTCACAACAAAAAGCTAAGATAAAAAATAATATTTTATTTTTTGTCATCTTACTGATTTAAAGCTTGGCGTATGTTTTTTACAGATATGATCGAAAATTTCCTTGAACATCTTTTATAAATATTTAACCAAACTGTATTTTCTTGACCAGCACTTTAAAATCTAACTTAAATTTGTATTTAATATAAATGGCTTTAAACTCATCTAAACTATGTTTTAAATTTTTTCTAGATATTTTAAATGAATTTTCAAAATAATTTTTATAATCATGTGAATTTTTATCACTTGCCCACTTTTTAAAAAGATCAACAAAAATGAAATTTTTTACCCAGACTTTGCTAAAGCGTTAAAAACAAGGCTCATCCTCGAATTAGAAAAATATTCTTTTGATTAAACCAGTTGATAAGGAAAGCAAAGGGTTTTTATGGGTATAAATATTTATTATAAAAATGGCGAATTATATGTATATTAGGCGAATTTTACTTTAAGGATAATTAAATTACTGGCTCTCCCACGTTATTTGACCAATATCACTTTGCTAAGCTGGTGACCAGCACTGATCGCTATTTGAATATGTGACCGATGTTTTAACAAATTTTAAGATTGAATTCAATATGTGACCCGTTTAAATAATTAAATGGCCATTTTAATTAAATTGACGGCAAATTAAATTTTATAAAAATAAAATAATTAATCAATTTTATTATATTTTATTCATATAATTAGTTATAATTAAAGTAAAATTATTATCAAATTCTAATTTAAATCATACATAGACAATTAGAAAAGAGTCAAATGGTTCTTAATCAAGCGAAGAACCAAAAAGAACCTTCATTTATAAAAAACAAAAAAAAACATTCATTTAAAAAAATAAAATGAACCAAAATAGATTATTCGAATTGAAGCAAACTGAAGTTTTGTTCTCTTTTTAAAAAGTACCATAAAGTTCATTGTCTTCAACTCATTTAAATTAAAATTACATGTCAAAAATTTGGCTTAGCTTATTTTTTGAAATAATTTGGTGACCATTGTTATTCATTTGGTGTCCTTTTTATGTGACCATAAGCTAGTCAAATATTTCCTTGGTCACCAAATAGTGACCAGTGCTGGTCACCAGTTGAGAATATCACAAAGTGATATTGGTCACATAACGTGGGAGACCCGAAATGCCATTCAAATTTCAAAAAAGCAAAATCTTTAATAAACTTAATAAAGTTTTTTAACAACCCTAAAAAGAATACGGGGTACAACTATGGATGCAAAATTTAAAAAGAATCGAGTAGGTTCAGAGCATCTAAGCTCGTTTCCTCTCTAAAAGGAGCAACAATTAAGAAACAAAAAAATAAGCTTGTTAATTTATGTATTATATAATTGTTTATCTTCTCCTTCATATTAAGAAAAATTCTATAAAAATCAAAAGAGCAAAAATAAAATGTAAATCAAAGTAAATTAAGTTTTAAAAAAATGTAAGAGAGAATAGGTATATGAATTCATAGAAGCATGATCATTTATTACAAAAAAGTAAACGACCAAAATGAATGATAGGTTTTAAGCAAAAATATTAAAAGCTTTCAATTTTTAAATTATTACACTAATATGATAACATTCTCGTGTAAAAAGACATCTAAAGTAAAAAAGTGAGTAAAATAGAGAAATTTAGAAGAAATGACGAATTATATTAAATGCTACGAGAGGAATTAAAATCCCTGAAATATAATATAATCATAAAATTAAAACAATTGTACCAAAAGTTGCTATAAAAAAAATGGGGAGTCTGAATTACAATTTTTAAATTTATTGCAAAATTTTACAAAAATAAAAATTTTTTAATTGTATTTTGCTTTTGGAAAAGCAGCCTTAAATTTCAGAATATTTCTTAAAAAAGAACTTTCCCGAATTGCTAATTGAATTTATTTGATTTGAGTTATTTTTCGTCAATTCATCCGCATTTAAATAGTGAGCTTATGTTAAGTCAATCATCAGTTCAGATTTTATAAGTTTATATTAAATTGTAAAAAAGATATTTTAAATGTGAAAATTTTAAATATTATTGATTAATAGAGACCAAAAATGATGATAATTCATAGATAGGAGAATTTTTGAAGTAAAAATTTGCTTCTTTGCATATCTTATTTTTTAAAAAAAACTATTTTACTTTTTTTATTATTTTATATTATTATGTTCAATTTTTTTTCTCATCGCTGAATCGGGCATAATTTTTAAAATAAAAAATCAAATCTTATCTTTTTCATATTAAAACTACATTGGCTTTTGAATTAAAAAATTTAAAAAATATTTTTGCTGCTTTATCAAATAAGAATTTTAATAAGAGAACACTTAATTTAAAAATTTCAAAACAAATTTATCTTCAAGTTGCTTAAAAGTAATTTTTCTTTGCTTAAAAATAATAATTCGCATAATTTCAAAAAGAAATCATACATGCACAAAACATTTATAAAAAAATTAACAATTTATAAATTTTGATAATTGTAAGCTTAGAAATTATTTCTATGGCGGATCTTAAAATTTCGATTATAAAATTATTTAAACGCCCTTATAGTAGTTTATCGAATTTTTAAAAAATAAATGCTAAAGTGTTAATCATTTTAAATTAGCATTTTTTAATTTTTAACCAAAATCGATTTAAAATTTTTTATATAATTCGAAATAACATTCTTAAAAATGAATTTCAGGGAAAATTTCCCGAATTCATTTTATTTAGATAATATTTGTGCGTCCTTCTTTCAAAATACATTTTAGTAACTAAATGTTTAGTTTTTTATCTTCTTTTCGTGAAATAAAATTTTTCCCTAGTATTATATTCACTCAATAAAATAGTTACACGTAAAAAAATTAAAATTATAATTTCAAAATAATAAAACATAAAAGTCTTGAATATCTTATTTTTATTTTTTATTTTCTAATTATTTAACATTTGACTTCAGTTACTTAGAAATTTAGAAAAAAAAATGAATTTTAGTTCTTCAAGCCAATCTAACCCATTGTTTGTCCCGGGTTTGAATAAAGGTCCAAGTGTTCTTAACTCAAGCCCTCATGTGAGACTGGGTTATTTGAAAAAAGTTTATGGAATCCTCTCGATTCAATTAGCGCTAACAACAGTACTCACTTCAATTGTCGTTCTTTCACCGAGCATTCAATCATTCTTAATTTCCAAGTATACTTTAAAATAAATAAAAATAAAACATTTCATCATTACCAATTTTTTTACCAGCATTTGGCTTTTGATGATTAGTGCAATCGGAAATATTGCCACTACTTGGTTACTTTTGGAAAAAAGAAATGACTATCCGACCAATTTCTATCTTTTGGGAGCATTTGTAAATTCTAAAACTAATTCTAATTAAACAATTTTTTAACAATTAAAAATTTTAGACTGTGCTGAATTCAATAAGTCTTGGAATGATAGGTAAGGAATTTTCAATCTAATTTTGATTAGAACGCGATGTTTAAAAAAAATTTAAATTTTAGTGGCACAGTATCCAGCATTTATTGTTGCTGAGGCATTTTTGCTCACAACAGTTATCACTTTAGGTTTAACAGTATACACATTCACGACCAAAAATGATTTGACTTATATTGGCAGCTATTTGTACTCACTCTTACCAGTCCTATTGATCGGAAGTTTAATTCATGTAAATAATTCAGAATTCACCGTTTAATCCTCAATTAATTTTTTATTTTAGCTTTTTATTGGTAATTCTTTTACCGATACAGTTTTGGCAGTGTTCGGAGCTATTTTGTTTGCTGGCTACATAATATACGATACAAACTTGATAATGAAGCACCTGAGTGCTGAAGAATATATAATTGGTGTATTGAATTTGTACATGGACATAATCAATTTGTTCATTAAATTGCTTAAAATTTTAAAAGCATTGCATGGAGAGGAAAAGAAGGAAAAGAAAAGACGAGAATAGAAAAGTGAAATTCATTAATAGAATATATATTTTTTTTTGTAAAATTTCTCTTTTATTTGATTAACCATTAAAATTATTTAATAAACTTTGAATTAATTTGTTGCTTTTTAGTAAAATTGTTTGTATATTTATAATTTAAAACTATTAACTAAGTGTGTTGGGTTTTAAAATAAAGATTATTTTTACGATAGGAAAAATATTTACTTTATTTAGAAAAACTATTTTGTAAAATATCTTTCAATCTAAATTATTTTTTGAAATAGTGTTAGTGTTTACCATTTAATGTTTGTTTGTTGAGAGTTAACTTTGCTTAGATCATTCTAGAAACAATTCGGAATGTATTTTTCTACATTTGATTTCTGGATATTTTTGATTAAGAGAAAAAAATTATCTTTTACAGCCAGAGCTAATTCATTTTTGTTTAACTGCCAAGTTAATTAGAAAATATGTATTTTATAACTTTAAGATAATCGAATAATTTTAAATTTTAATAATAAACATTTATAAAGCTGTATTCAAAAAAGCCAGAAAGTTAAACTATTTTTATTGAATTTAGATTATTTACTAAGATTTACAAGACCAAAATATTTAATTATGTTTCAAAAATTAAATTAAAATTCTTGAAGGCAATATTTTAAAATTCTTAGTTTTTTAAAGAATAAAAATAATAAATTGAAGCATTCAATGAAATTTATTTATATATTTTAGACACTGAAGACTGAAACTAATCAAAATGTAAGGATTAAGGAAACTTAGCTTCACATGTAAGTGAAACTTAATGTTAGTGAGCAAAATTTTAGGTTGTTTTTGTATTTTATTTTTTATTTATTTAATTCGAGTAAAACACCAAAAGGCGACGTAAAAATTGATATAAAAAAGAAAAAAATGTTCAAAATTTACATAAAGATAAAAAAATATTTAATAGCAGAGTAATTATTGGTTATTTTTGTAAACACACAACATTACAAATAAAAAGTCAATTCAAACTCTTAAATATAGTATTAAAATTGGTAAAAAAATTTTGCATTTCTTATCGAAGATTATCTAATCTCCAAACTATTATGCTCAATCATTCGATTCTTCCTTTGAACCATTCTAGAGTTTTAGACCTTAAAAAACTTACGGTATTCAGCTTAAATTTGGTCTTGGTTTACAAAATTACGTCCTAAGGAGGTGAGTTTTTGGGCTAAAAAAATGATGAATGATAGAAGAAAGCTCCGGGCTATATGCTTGATGAGGGAGAAGTTAAGTTTCATCAAGCTTTTCGATTTTTTCATGGTTCTTGGTGTTTTTAAAGGTCTAGCATTATCTTGATTAAAACTACCTTCTTTTCGGTTGACCAAAGTAGGATATTTTTCTTTAAGTGAAGCATAAATTCTTTTTATGTTTTCAAAATTTAGCTCGGTATTTAAAATATGATCATGTGTAACAAGTAAATTATTCTTGGGAAATTCAAGCAGAACTATAAAATTACTTTTTTCAAAGCTTTTTTTAACAACCGTTTGAGAAGGGTCCTTAAAAATTAATCGGAAGTATTAAGCTTCAGAGTCCTCTCAACAGCCATGTATGAAGCCTTCTAATCGTAGCTCGTTGTTATCCATTTTTCTCTCAAAGACAGGTATCATCACAGTTAAATTCATTGTACCAATCTTGTATTCTTCTAACTTTATTATACATTTCCATCCCCTATTAGACATATTTCAGCAATTTTTTTCTAGATATGACGCATTGAATTTTAAAACTTTAAAAATTTAAAAAAGTCTATTAAGTTTTATAGAGTAAGACACATCATTTTATACAAGCATTTAATTTTTTTGATCTAAAATATTAAATGATTCCAAATTTTAGGATTAAATAAAAAAATGGAATCAAAAAATTAAAAACTCAAAATTATGCAAAACTATGCAAAAAACTCAAAATTTTTTGATTCATCGAAATGGAAAAAAGCTTTTGACGAATAAAAAAAATTCTTTGTAGTTTAAACAAAATTTTATTTATTTTAGTATAAAAAACAAAATATTACAGAATAAAAATTCAATTAAATTTGAACTAAAGAATAGAAATATGTCTCTTAAAATATTTTCATACATTCAAGAATAAAAAATAATAGCAAAAGTATAAAAAAAAATCAATCAAATTCTAAAGCGGTTCTTACCTTAGGTGGACGACCTGATTTCTTTTGTGCTGGTTTATTTAAATCAACTACCTCATCCTCAAATTTCCTTTTTTGGCCAGATTATAGAAATTTTTGGATTTAAAATTAACTTAAACAATTTTTTAATTTTTAAAAATAAATTTATCATCTGAGATACCGAATGAATCACATAAAATGAAATAATAGTGAGAATCGAGGAATAAATGTTTAACCACACACAGTTTAAAATTATCTCTAATAATAAGCTATAGTAATTTATTAATTGAGATTCAGAAAGAAAAAAAGACTAATGGTATGAAATTCAAATGATGTCTTTATCCAGATAATAATGAATTAAATTGTCTGTAAAAAATTAAATTTTTATTAATTAGTTGTTAAGTAATTTTTTAATTAAAAAATTATGAATCATTTATGTTTGTGTTTGAATTTTCTGGGCAAATGAATTTAATCACTTCACTCGATCGTAATTATATTTACTTTAGTTTATTTTAGATTTTACTTTAATTAGATTTTTATTTCAACCTTTTTTTATTATTATTAATTTTCAATTTTGTCTTTAACTTATTATGTTTGAGCTTTATTTTAACTTAGCTTTCAATTTTATTTTTCGATCTGAAATAATTATTTCTTAATTTATGAGAATAAATAAGTAAATAAACTTCAATCGATTTTATCATTGATAGTTTTTTGCACTGATAAAAAATTATTTAAATTGGTCATATTTAACCCAAATAAAAAAAATTATATTTCGAAAAAAAGTAATTTCGAAATTTTTAATTTTATATTGAATTTCTGGGCAATTAAGGTTCAAAATTATTTTTAAAGATGGATTTTGGAATTTTAAACACTTGTTAACAGTCTCAAGACAAGAATTTTCTATGAAATGTTTCAGTTTCCTTAATTAAAATAATTAACATTACCCTAAATTTTTAAATTTTGAGCTCCTCTTCAAACTTTTCCCAAATGATTTTCTTCATCTCCTGCTAAATTCTTTATATCTTAGAAAATTTATCTTGTCCATTCTGAATTCAATAATGATAATTTTGAAAGTTAAATAAAAATTTTTATATTAATTTCAATTTTTTTAATGATATAATAATAAAATTTTCTTCATTAAATTAAATTTTAGCATTTAAATTCATAAAATTATTCAGTTTGTTAAAAAAAAATAATTTAAATTATTTTTCACACGATAGAATTAAAATGCAAAAACGATTTTTTTAATTTCAATAATAAAATTTTAAAGGTTCTTCCAAAAATTAATCTATCAAATTAAATTTTACTTCAATAGCTAATTTTATTAAAATTCAAATTTTTAATATTAAAGTGACAAAAAAGAATCGAAATTTCTCTCTGAAATTCGAGTAGAATTTATATTTAATTATTTTTAAGAAGAGATTATTTATTTTTATTTAGTTATGACTACTTATTAACAATGGGTGGTCGAAAATCATTTCTGACCCAAATATTTTTTCCATTAAATAGAAAAGGAAAAAGGTTTTAAAGAAACAATAATAGTTTAATATTTTTAGGTTATTTTAAAATCTATCTAAAAATGAATAATTTGTTTTACATACATATTTAAATGAAATTATAAAAATTCAATACATGTAAATTTGTTTCCATATTCCGTCTATCAATCCGATTCATAATAATTTTAAATTATGGACTCTAAACCACTGATTAAAAGCATTTACTACAAGATTAAGATTCTTATTGAAATCAAATATTAAAAGTAAAATTTATAATAATGGAAATATGCGCATAATCTGATCTAATGAGAACACAAAAAAATTATATCAAAAATATTTAATTCGTTAAAGAATAAAGATAAATTAATTTTTTTTCCTCATATCTTAGAGTGGACAAGCAATTTATATCTACCGTTTAATGTGACTGAAAGAGATATCCAAGTTTTTTCTAAAATGAATAGGCTAGAATAAATTATGGTAAAAAAATATTTTGCATTATAAACAATGAATACAAATCACCTGATTTTTAACAACATTGGTTTAATTTAAAAATTTTGGAGGCTGATCTTTTTTAATTCACGAGAGCCGAATCTAATAAGACAATAAACAAATTAAAATTGTCACTTAAAAAGTTAAAAATAGACAACTCTCTTTTGGAGCAAATGTCTGGCAAGAAACACGTGTTAGTGGGAGAAAAAAATAGGACAACCATGCAAAAAATCTACACAAATCTGGTTTGATTGCTATCACTTTGTTTAAATAAATTATTTTATTAAGGCTAAATCTGTCAAAATACACGAGTGTTAAGAGAATGCAAGATTCCAAAAATAATTGTCCTTGTAATTTTTGGGTCAGGTTTAGTCAAATGGTTAAATATTGTGGATAAGAAATTTTTAATCATTAGTACATTATAAACAATGAAAAAAAATTAAAAAAATTTTAGAACATGAACATTTGTGCATGAAATAATTTAACTTTTTGATTTTTCTAAATAGACTTAAAACTTTGAATTAATTCGTACCTTATACATGTATAGCTAGGAAATTACAAAAAGGATAGTAAATAACAAGATATAAACATTATTACTTAGATAATAATGCTTCAAAAGGTTAAACTAACAAATATTTTAAATAACTTGGTATTAGAGTGACCCGATGGTTGTATAAGTAATAGCAACTTTTTTTTTATAAATATAGGAAAATTATATGTATTTTATGTTATCTGTATCCAAACATTAAAAAAGAACAAGGATGCTTAGTTAGCACTTTAGCCATTTTTATAAAAAAGAAAAAAATATAATTTAGAAATTTTTACCTTGATTAGTAAATATTTTGCTGGTTGGTTTCAAAATTATGTAGATATTTTAAAAATCAAGCGAAAATTATTTTTCTCACTATTGCATTCAGTGTTACATAATTTTTGTCAATATTTTATTAAAAGTTGAAATTTTTGAAGATATATAATCAAATATAATTCAAATGTAAGCATAAATAAGTGTCATTGTTTTAGAGCACCTTAGATTGAAAAAGAAGAATTTTGTTTAAGGGCGTTTTTTTCAGAGGTGTCTAAACTACAAAATTGAAGGCAATGTTCATGCTCCAGTAAGCTTCAATACCTTTAAACAAGACAAATCCATTTAGTCGCGTGAGTTCATATTCGAAATCTAAGCAAATATTTTGGTTTAATTTGGATGTTTATTTGTCTAAATTTAATTTAGCCTAAAGTTAAAGTTTAGTTTTAATTAAGATTTTTCAACTCAATAGTTTTGTAAGTACAATTAGATATACTGGCCAAGCTCGATGGGTTTTTCAACTAATTTTTAATTGATTTTAAATTTAAATTTTGTACTTCTGATTTATGATTTAACAATTTTTGGCCGAATTTTTCAAAGAATTAGTCTTGGTCTCTCGATGCGAGGTAAAATTGTGGTCACACTTGACAGATTGAAAATAATGGCCAAATTAAATTTGGAAGAAAATCTCAATACTTACAATAATTGCATTTTTTTAATTTAGCAAATGGTAATTAGTTTTTTCCCATTGCTGGTTTTTAGATTCATTGGACAAGCTTTCTGAACATGTCCATCAATAGCTATACGAGTCTCGTTTGAGACCAATAAAGCCTTTTTTTTGTTAAATAAATTTGTTCAAATAGCATAAATTCAATTATTGTTTTTTTAAAGAAAAGAATATTCCTGAAAGTTTTTTTTTTAGTTAAAAGATAATTCATAATGGTACATATTTGATTACTAATTTTAGTTTAGTTTTAATCTTAGATGTTTATTTTTTCATAATGTTAAAAGTAATTTTTAGTGCAAGTATGTGGCAAAGCTAATGTTGTTTTTTAATTTTAATGAGAAACAAAAAGGATAAACTGATAATTTATTTAAATTTAGAAAAATATTTTAGAGTAGAGTCTATGCTCAATGTGAACACTCGGTTAGATAACATTTAAGATTTTGTCTTTAAATGTGTAGGATTTTCAGAGGAATAGCATTTCCTTTTTAAATAAGCTGTAATTAAACACTTAAAAACCTGGTAAGTTTTAAAATTTTTTTTTCAATTAGAAGCTAAATTAAACAAAAATCTTACTAAAATAATCGAATTTTTATTCCCTAATATAAAATAAAAAAATTTAAATTTTTTAAAATATTTAATTATGTCAATAATTAAACAGCACTAAAAAAACATTAGCATAAAGACCCGGGAAGTTTTTTAGACTTGTCAAAAATTTTGTAATGTCTATCACTAACTTTATCCTTAGATTCAGTAATTTTTAAGATATTTGAATTAATTAATAATTTTTGTATGCATAATAGCTTAGAATTGTACAATAGGAGATTAAAAGGAGCTATAAAACCTTTTTGTCTTTATTTAAAACAAATAGAAGTTTTAAAGACTTCTTTGATTTTAATGGTTAAAAAGTCGATTGTCTATTTTTCAAAAGTGATATTCTTTTAAAGTTTATTAATTTTTTTAAATTTATCTCATTAATAAGAACATTACAAAAATTAAGTAAATTTAAATCAATTTTTCAATCCAAAAGTTTTTTGATTTAAAATTTTATTTAAAAATATTTAAGAAAATTAAAAAAAAAGATAGAATCAAGTGCAGAAGAATTGAAAAAGAAAAACTTTTTTAAATAACCCATTTATTAAATTTACTCCATAAATTACAAAGTGGAATTGTTATTCTTCAAGATTTAGAGCTATTTTAAAAAGCGCTGACATGGTCCTTGAGTAAATAAAGAATCAACATATTTTTGAAGATTTTTCAAAGTATTTTTTAGATTTTTAAAAAACAACTTATTCAAAAGAGCTTCAGTTCTATCAAGCCTGATTTCATTTTAAAAAATTTACCAGAGGATCAG
>QEOQ01000552.1:652570-672916 GCA_010279815.1 Brachionus plicatilis
TTTATGGTGTCTCAAGTTTGTAGCCTAAGTCCGATATTTCATTGATCTACTTTGCCTTTTTTGTGTCAATGTTTTCATGAATCCATTTTATTTTTGATTTTATCTCATATTTACTTTATATTATTGTAATTAAAAAAATTCAAGCAAAAATAATTAAAATAAATTCTATCAAAAATTAAACCGTTTTTTAGTTTCATTTCTCCTTCTTTAGAATTTGGATCTCTCTTTATTTTTAAATTTTTATGATGAATCTTATTGATATACAGTGGTTCTTGCAAAAGTGAAACGTTCCTTTCCTTAAAAAGGAACAGAATTAAGACGCATTCTTAGAAAAAAGCATTATATTTCCATTCCACTCCATCCATTCTGTTCCATCCATTCCGTTCCATCCATCCGTTCCATCCATTCCGTTCCATCCATTCCGTTTTTTATTCGAACGGATGGAACTTCTCCGTTCTTCTTTTAAGAACGGAACGTTTCACTTTTTCAAGAACCGCTGTACATTCTTTTAATTATTCTATTTTAAAAAGACTTTATACTGTTAAATCTTACAAATTGTTCTTTGTGATTCTCAGTAAAAAAAAAAATGGTGAGACTTAATCGAGCTCTAAATAATCTCACTTTTGGTGCCAAATTAAATTTAATTAAGCGGCAAATTGAAGTTTAAGATCAAGATCAAAAGATCAAAATATAAATTGTAATATTTTTTTTAATAATAGAGAAAAAAAAATTTTTTCCAAAGCAATTACTTGACATGTCATGTCAAGTTTATTTTCATATTTAAAATTTTAAAATGTTCCTTTTTATTGAAATTTAGTAGATTTAAATATTTTAATTGATTTAATGAAAATTTACTTTTAAAGACAAAAAAATTCACTGTTTTTAAATTTTAAATTTATTTAAGTGGAAAAATAAAATTATTTCAGTTTGAATGAATGGATATAAAAGTTATAAATTTGAATTTGTGAATTAACTTAACTTGAATTACTTAAATTATTGACTGTTTTTGTCAAATAAATTAGAGATCAATCATTTTGATGTACATTATCAAATAAACATAGACATAACATGTCTAGTAATGTTTAGTATTTATTTCTTAAAAATTATTAAAATCATTAGATTACTTAAATTTTGAAATTTTAAATGATCGTTTTGATCTTAAAATTTGATCTGAAACTTAAATTTGCCAATTAAGCTCCAATACGAGTTTAATCATTTGTTTATCTGTACCGAGCTAATGCTGCTTCATTATAAAAAAATATTTTTATTATTATTATTTATTAAATATTTTGAAGCCCCATGGACAAAATAAAAATAAAATTCAAATTCATAATTCATAAAAAAGTTTGAATATACAGTGCTGCTACGATACATGGTTCTGAGGTAAAATTACATAATTTTACGTTAATTTACGGATGATTTCGAAAATTTATTTAATTTTATCGTATTTTACTTAAAAAACGGCCACAAAAAGATCACTTGTTAAAATGTAACTATTTATGATCTAAAATTTTTGATTCAAAAAATTTATTTTGTAATAAATTGAAATAATAGAAATAAAAAACTTTCACTTTTTTTACGTATTTTTACTTTTCTTTATGATTTTTTACCTCAAAAAATAGTTCACTCCATAATTTTACGTAAAATTAGGGAAATTATTTCTTAATGCGTTGAAGAGTCAAATTAATTTTTTTTTCATGTTTTTTTGGAATTTCTTTTAAAAAACGTAAAAAATGATTTTTTTGTAGCCCTTTTTAGTTTGACCATTTTTGACGTAAAATACGCTAAAATTACGTAATTTTTACCTCAGAACCATTTATTTTAGCAGCACTGTAAATAAAATAACTGCAAAAATGTTACAAATATGTACAGAAAAATAAAAAAAAATTAAAATAAAAAAGGGTAAATAAGTTTGAGTTATCAAAAAGAAAATTAAAAACGATTAAAAAATTAAAATTTTTAGGTAACAATTACACAATGGAGTTGGATATTTGATATATCTTGATTCGAAACCTTCTCTATATTTTTCCACCAGTCTGACAACCAGTCAAACAGAATGACTCAATCGTGTCTTGACATATCTCTCACTCAACTCAAAAAACCAATTTGAGACTGTAATTATTTTAAGTTTATTGAAGGCTCCCTAATTCACTCGTGCTCTATTTATTTGATTTTTAAAAAGAAATAAAAAAGATTTACTCTGAAATGACAGGTATTCAGCAATTTAGAACTTAATGAATTTAATTCCATAATTTTAAGACTAAGGAAATTAGTGCTAAATACTTATTTAAAATTAAATCTAGATATAAAATTTGAAATTAGAATTTATGACTTAAATAAATGTAAATTTTATCAGACAATAAAAACAAACAATGCCGAAAGTCTGATCGTTGCACCTTATTCAGTATGTTGCAAAAATTTAGAAATTACTTATTTTATTAATCTTAAATTGTTTAGTTATTGTATTTGACGAAAAATTGAGTGCAAAAGATAAAAAATAAAGACATTAATTTTTAGAATTTTTTATTCTCTACAATTTGATATATGACACTCGGCAAAAAAATTTAATCAACTTTTAAATATTTATAATGAAAAAACTTCTTATAAAAATTAAAAAATAAAAGTTGGTTCAAAAGTTTAGAAATTCGGATGATCCAAAATATTAAACAATTATTACAATTTTTTTTCAAACCTTTATGATTAATTCTAACATATTTTCTAATTTTGAGTAAATTGTGCTCTTAAACTGCTTAATTTAAATACTCCTAACTCCTCATGTCCATTCAAAATAAAGTTAGCAACAACTTTTTATTTTGGCAAAAAATTGGTAAAAAAAATGGGTCTAGCCCACTAAAATGTCAAATCGTGGGTCTGCTAAAAAATGTAGATAAAAAGCAAAATGAGATAGCCAAGCTGTTAGGTGTATCTTCAAATTGGTAGACACTAAAGCAACCCCTATTAACTGAGCATTTAAAAGAGGTTTTAAACAAAGAGTGGTTAAAGATTCCGACTGAATACATAAAAAAATTGATTGAATCTTCCCAAAAAGAATTTTGACTTATTATAACGCCAAAGGCGGTCATTACAAATATTAAATAGTAAAAATTTCCATACTTTTGAACCGTTTTTTTCTTAAATTAATTTTGACGATTTTTTCTTTTTGTGTTTTTTTTATGATGTTCTTTCACATAATTTATTTTTTGGTATTTTGTTTTTTGATTGATGACAAAAAAAATTAGGAAAAAAAAGCTGCTATTTTATATTTCCCCGACTATTATGTGCGTTAAAACAATTATTTTGTTAACAAAAAAAAAATTTCTAAACTTTTGCAACATAGTGTATAAAGCTCTATTAAATATAATTTTAGCAAAAAAAATTGATTTATCATTGTTACCAGATGGGCTTTTATAATTGATTAAAAACAGATTGGACTTTAAGATGGGACTTTTAAAAAATTCTGGTATAAAATACGTGCAACCATTTGGGCAAAGCCATTAGCAACTCGATCCTTGTGCAAATTGCTAAAGAAGAGACGTTCTTTTGCAACGAACAGTCCATCAGTGAGCTTGACCATGTGATAGTGAGTGATCCGAAACGCGTATCAAATGTCAAGAGTGGCCTGCATCTAAATGGCAATGCGAGCCAAAATAGCTAATGTGTCTCCAATTCATAAGAAGGGTGGCAGAACCGAGATAAGAAACTATGGCCCGTTCTCTCTAACCTCTGTTCTATGTAAAGACTTGGAGTTGCTTCAAGGACTACATTGTGAAGCATATGGAGAAGAGTAATCTTATTTTTACATTTTAATATTTTTAAATTTTTAAATTTTATTTTTTAAATAAATACTTAAATTTTTTTTACTTCTGAACATTTATTTTATCCGCTATTTTTTTTACAGAAAAATTATTATATCACTAGAAAACAAAGAAAGCAAAAATATGTAAGACGATAAAAAAATAATTGATTCTTTTTCGATCTTCTACTAGGAAAAAAATTTATTTAATTTTGAATTTTGAACTTTAGGGTATGAATTTTTGCGACTCTGTCTTAAATTTTTTAAAGTGGTGAAACCTTTGAAAATTAAGTTTTTTAATTTTTGACATGATTCACTTAGGGAAGTAAACATAATCTCGGAAGGCAAAATTCTCACTAAATTAAATAATGAAAATTAGTTGTAAAAATTGATTGTAAAATTTTTAAAATTACCTAATTTTTCTTAAGTTCAAGATTATGTCACAAGTACTTCACATAGGTTGATTAAACCCAAATCTAATCTTAAAATTAATTATGTACTTTTTGCTAGTTAAAAAAAATAAAAAGATAATAAAAAAAACATAAAGCTACTTTATCTGTTGACAAGCTATTGAGATGCAAAGTTTATTTGAAAAAATTATGATTATTAAAATTAATATAATAAAACATTAAAAGTTATAGCATTCCAGTGAGTGAATGATGCATTATTAAATTATATTAAAAAAAAAAGCCAGCGAAAATGAATCACTTTTGATATTTTTATAGGATATTTTATCATCCCTGCTTTTTATCTGATTATTTATGTGATCTGAATAAATAAAAAAAGCTTACAAGAAATAAATTTCACATTTAAATAAAAAAAAAACAAGAAAAAATTAAAGCTGGTGATATTTAAATTCAATCAGTAAAATGTGTTGATGTAATAATTTATCTTATATTTTTTCTTACTGAAAAATTAAGCAGATTCCATTTTTCAATAGTATATTTTAATAAAAGTTGGGATACTATTGCAGAAAAATTTATTGGTTTGTAACAGAGTTGTTTAAAAGTCCCCCAAAAAGTCCAAGTTCAGACTTTTTTTTTGAATTTGCTAGATCAGGCTTCATATCAAAAAATTTATATGCTTTTGGGTTGTTTAATGTAATAGATTTGCCATATATCAGAATTTTCTTGCAATTTTTGCATAGATGTCTTCACAATTCTTCTTCAGTATTCAAAATTTTAAATCCTAGACTTGTACTTGACTTGAGACTTGTGACTTTTAAACAACTCTGGTTTGTAAATCTTTACCGAACTTCTGTTCTTTCAAATTAAAAAAAATTAAGCAAAAATTATGGCTTGATTTAAGTAAATAAAAGATATTAAAACAACAAATTCAAATAATCGAAAACATTTTTTAAAGAAAAAATATTCTGAATCCAGAGACTAAAAAAAGTCTTGAAAATTCTTGTTTGATTTTTTTCCGTTCTATGCTGCATAAGTGTTGTTATGTCTTATGTTACTGACTCAGGGAATAATTTTTGAAATAAAAATACTGTATTTCAGGCTAAAGATAAAATAATTTTAAAAATTTAGAATATTAAAATTTCTGATAATGTCAGAGATAAAGCTGGTGAGTGTAAAAAAATTGGTGATAGCTACTCCAGTTGTTTCTATAGAGACTTAGAATTGATAAGAAAAGCTATGAGAAAACTTTCTTGGCATAATAATTTTTTATCTATTTGTAATATTCTTGAAGTTAATTTCATATTTCAAAAATTGCATACAATTATTTTAAACAAATCAAAATAAAAATTTGAAGTCAAATAATTTTAAATTTTTTAAAAACATTCTAAAATAAAATCAAGCCTTATATTCAAAAAAATGTCAAAAAAATTCAACATTGATCACTTGATCACAAAAAATTTTTTATCCTTAAAAAGAAAAATATAGAAAATATCATTCAAATAGCTAACAAAAACTCGCTTCAGATTTTAATAGTATAACTCAAGGGGTGATATTTAATAGTTAATGAATTCTAATGAGAATTCTTAATGACAAAGGTTAAGACTCTCTTAAAGCCGTAAGATGACCTTAGGGATTTAATTGAACTGTTAATGATTGGTTATTTTTAGAGTTTTTTTTTCCTGGTGTTAAGTCTTATTATGATGCCTTTAACCAAAAGTTCTATTTAAATGAAAAGTTTGATACAAATTTAAGAATATCAAGTCTACAAAAAGGAAATGCGTTTTTTATTAAGGAACAAGTATATTTAAACTGTACAGATTAATCAATTATTTTTCATCCCAATAATATTTATCTTCTGCTAAATTACTATTAGAACAAAGGATGCTTGGATGTTAAAATAAGGTAGCACTTTGGACAAAAATATTCATGTGAAACCCTATTTTGCAAAAGACAGAATACAGAGTTTCAGCATAATGTACCAGATTACTTTGATAGTGCTCAATCGAAATTTCAAGTGAAAGATGGATCATACATTGGCCAAATTAAGAACCAAAAGAGGTTTTCTATTTAATTTGAAATAAATCCTTTTTACTCTTAAAGTCTGTTTTTTATTTTTATTTATTATAACTTTTGAACTGAATGCTAAACCGATTTAATATGTTATAATCGTGAAGTTCATCATGTTGTTTAAAAAATTCCTTAATATTTATTGAAATAACTTGGCATTAAAATAACCCTGAAATTTGTTATTGCTTCTAGTATTAAATCAGCTAAATAATTCTTTTCTTTTGCTAAATTTCTTATTTCAAATATTTCATTGATTTAAAATAAAACTTTTTCAATAAAAAAATATTTAAAATTTTAACCAAAATTCCCTTTTTAAATTTTGCTCTACTTCAAAAAATTGAAGATAAATGAAACAGCAGTTTAATGATAAAAATAAATCTTGCCATTGAAACAAGTAATCATTTTAAATTAAGTAAACAAAGTGATCGAAAATCCAATGAAGATCTGAGTTAAAAAATAATAAATCTCATATCTTTTTAAAAACCATTTAAATTTAGACATTAAAATGGTTTCTTTTTCTTTTGGTAAAATATTTAATTTATTTCAAATTAAATAAATGACTGAATAAAATAAATTTTGATTTGTTTCTCTTATTTTAAACATTATTTTACTAAAAATTGAAAATCATTTTCTTATAAATCAGGATTATAAAATTCTGTTCTATTAATTAAAATTTTAAGAAAAAAATTGAAAAGGATGAATTTTGAATATTTCTGAGTTAATAATTAGTTTCTAATTTCTGAGTCATTCAATGAGATTTTAGTATATGTGAGATTCTTTACAGAAAATTCTTTATCAAAGTTGATAAATAATCATTGAGATTCTTTATCATTTATTTAATTTTTAGAGTATATTAAGCCAAATTTTGTAAATAAACAAAATTAAATGGATTAAGGCAAAATAGGTGAAAAAATTTGCATTATACGGCCAAGCAATGGCTAATAGCCATGTAAATATTCATAATTTTGTATTTAATTATTTTATTTGATAAATATCACACGAGAAATGAATTGAAAGTAAATTCAAATAAAATTTTTTAAATGAATTTAAATTTAATCATAAAACCTAAATTATTTTATGGATACATGATTATACAATTTTTTTCAAGTATTTTTATTTTTATTTGTGCTTTAAATTATAGGTGATTTATTTTCAGTCCAATTTTTATAAAAATAATTATTCTCGGGCTACAAAAAATATTTGAGAAATTTTTAAATTCGTCAGCAAACAAAATAATGCTATCTTGCTGTGATTCAAAAATTTTTAATCTTATTTTTGACACTAAGAAAAGAGAAAACTCCTGTGAAATATGAGAAAAGCGATAAACGCTTCATAAGAAAAAGACCCTCATCTTTAAGCAAAAAAAAAATTTAATTTTTAATTAAAATCGAATTTTGGACAAATGGTCAAACAAGTCCCAAAATGCTTGGTTTAGCTCAACAAGAAAAAAAAGCTGATTAAAAAAAATGTATGGATTGTAAAAATGTAAAAAAATTGACCAGTTTATTTCACCAAAATTTATTATTTATTTATTTTTTTTATTTAAAAACTCAAAACATTAGAATCGATTAAAAATAAATCAATCATTTTGTACAAGTAATGTTAGTTAATCGAATCGCATTTGATTACATGAGTCTGGTTTGAAATAAACAATTAGTATCCCAAGAAATGTAAACACATCTCAATCAAACTGAAATTCCATCAGTTTCCTGCTTTAACAAAAAAGACTTAACTGAAAAAGATAAAAATCTACAGTCAAAAAAGATCCAAAATCTGTTTTATTCTCATTTAATTTAAACCTTAATTATAAAGCCATTAAAAATAAATTTAAAAGTGAGAAAATCTTCATTCAAAATACAATTTAACTTATCTATTTCAAGATTTTCGATATTTTGAATTTCTCAGGAATAGATAGTAAATTTTTCAAAAATCCAAAATTAACTATTCCCTGTCAGCTCGTGCAGAAGCTTAATCATATTCAGTCACTGATAAGATTTAAAGCAGAGATAAATCAATTTTCTGGACTCGGGTGTCCCTTGAGTACAATAGCAATAAAAAAATTTCAGATAAAATTCTCTCGGATTAAGTAACTAGTTGGAGATTAGTGCCATTGAGTGATAAGTCAAATGGGTAAATTAATTTAAAAAGCAGATAGTTGCTAATTTCTTAGAAAATTCAAATCAGTAAAATATCCATTTCACTTGTGAATTTGGCCACATTTAAGCGTCTGAAAATTGGCCAATTCTTTTTCCATTTGGCCCAGAATCAATCAAGCACAAGTGATGAAAGAAGTTGTTTTGAAATTTGGCGAATTATTTGTTTATAAGGTTTCATTAATGGATCAACATTAGACTCCATTAGACAGCTTTTCAATTTGTACGACTAGAATCTTATTTTTTGTTTGGCAAGCAAAAGTCTGTTTACAAAAGCTAGCATACATAAAAGATTTGGCAGTCTTTTCAACACCTTGAAATTAATTTATCATTTTTTTTCTAAGCTATCATATTTTTTTTCATACAGATTTAGGCAAAATGCAAAACAGAACTGGCGAAAAAGTTTAAAGCAAACGAGCATTGATAAATTCTGATAAAAGAGTTCAAGACTGGAGAAGAAAAAAAATCTTAAACTAGATTAGATTATATTGATGAGTGAAGATTTTTGAAAATATTTATTAATTTTGTTAATTCCAATCGATTCCATTCCTCAAGTTCTATTTCAATTCCCATTCGTGTTTGTAAGTTTTTTCAACTTGTATTTGATTTTCTCATCTATCGTTATCTATTTCTTTGAAATAAAATCAAAAATTTATTCAAATTAGCATTCGAATTAATCTTTATCATTCTATTCACATTAAGAGAAGCAAGTGAGCCTTTAATTGAAACAAGACAATTCAAATTAGGCCTGTATTGCAAGGTTTTAATAAAATAATCTCTCACTAAATGATTTATGGATGCAACAATCACTTTTTATTTCTTGCCATCCGGTTCAATTTTTAGTTTTGGAATAATTCTGAAAAAATTTGCTCTGAAAAAATTCAAAACTTTTATTTTTTTTGGGGAAAAAAATTATAAAATATTTCTCAAATTTAAATTTTAAAAAAATTTCGAAAAGCTCAATTTTAGTAAAAATTTTAAATTTTTAAAAATTAAAAAAGTAGCATATTTATAAGTAAGCAAACGACTTGTTCTATCAAAAAAAATTTTATTTCTTTATAAAATTTTATTAAGATCAATTTAAATTATTAATTTAAATTAAAAAAATCAATATTATTGCATATTTGTTTTAAAATGGTTCGTTTTATCAATTGGAAATTTTTATTTAAAGTATTTATAGTTAATTTTTTTTTTTAAATTAAAAAAAAATTAATCTAACTCAATTTTGATTAATATGTTAAAAATCAAAAATATTTAAAAAGTCGTAAATTTGCGTATGTAAATGGCATTATACATCAAGTCTGTACCTTTTTTTATTAAATATGATAAGATTTAAATGGTAATTTTTTAAAGGACTTAATTTTAAATAAAAGTTTAAAAAATTGAAAAAGTAACTTATGGAAATGGCATGATCTATCTTGTTAGTCTCTTTTTTTTCTCATTTTTCCAGGAAAAATATTTTAGATAAAAAACCAAATATGAAAATTGGGAAAATATTTCCTTTAATCGAGAGTTTCTAAACTGATGATTGTTCAAATTTTGCTTTAAGTAAAGGTAACACTTGCAATTAATAATATATCTAAACGGTATCATGAATTCAGGGCTAAATAACACGCCGAATTAATCATTAATAAATAAAATTTTGTTTATTTTTTAGAATTATTTTATTATTGGCCTAGCTGAGTCGAACAATAAAATAAAAGAGATAAATAATTTTGTTTGATTGGATAGAATATATCATGATATAAATCTGATAAGTCAATAACAAAATATAAAAATTTGTTGAAAGAATAATTTTTATTTTTTTGTACATAGAGTAAAATATCAGCTAAAGAAAGAACAAAATTATTTTAAAATTATCTCATTAATAATATTTAGCTATTTTATTTTAAAAATCGGCAATAAAAATAATTCCAACCATCAAACCTTGTCCTGGGAGATCCGACCAGACTAAGGCATCATGTGCACTTATCTTCTCTTTCTCTCACTTTTTCTCTCACTATTTCAACAAATAAAACTAATTAATTCAGCAAGAAATATATCAAATTAATCGTTAAATTTTTCTACGATTCTTATTTTTCTTTTTCATCAGGTTTCAAGAGAAGATCAAGTAGAGATTTTTCTATTTAACTTATTAATTTGTTATAGATAACAATTGATACATTTTTCAAATGAACAGTAATCTAATTGAAAAAGTTCCGCAACTTTTAAGCCCTCTGAACAACACCTTTAGCATAGCATCACTCATAACAAGTTCGCCGGACATGTTCCAAGAGTACTCAAGCATTTGCCAGAATTTGAGGACAGCAAATCAGCTGGATGGTCAGTCGAATTTTTCGCCCAATTCAGAGCTTAAAGACGATGAGTCCAACGCTTCGAAGGCGTCGTTTGGCCTAGATGAGTCCAAGCACTTTGTCTCTGGTCACGAAATTTTTTCCAACTCTCTCAGTTTGTCGTATCTTGGACAGAATGTCAGTCAATCTGGATTGAGTGAAAAATTTGTGCACCCCAAGCTCTCATCGGTCAAAGTTCACATTGAGTCAAAGTCACTTTGGGACGAGTTTGACCAACTGGGAACAGAAATGATTGTTACCAAAGCTGGACGGTAGTTTAGAATAAAGCAATTAAAAAAGAATAAAAATTTATTTTTAAACTTTAGCCGGATGTTTCCTACTTTTCAAGTTAAACTCTCAGACATGGACCCCAATTCAGACTACATGCTAATGATGGATTTTATGCCTTTGGATGACAAGCGATACAGATACGCCTTTTATAGGTATGATCAAAAGTCTATCTCTTTTTTGTTGGTGCTTACTATTTTATTTAGTTCAAGCTGGGTAATAGCTGGCAAGGCTGATCCTCACTTGCCCGGACGAATTCACGTTCATCCGGATTCGCCGCAAAAAGGAAGCCAATGGATGAAAAATGTGGTCACATTTGACAAACTTAAACTTACCAACAACTTAATGGACGACAATGGACATGTAAAAATAAATGATAATTTTAAAATTTAATTTATTTTTTGAATTTTTTTTATTTTTTGTTAAAGATAATTTTGAATTCAATGCATCGGTACCAGCCAAGATTTCATATAGTTTATTTGGGTGAGCACGGGTCCAATTCTCACTTTGCTTCGTTGGGCAGCGGCTCTTCGAGCAAGAGCAAAGCGTCCAAACAGGCCGCTATGGTCAACCTTGCCACTTCAGCCTTGTCCAACAGCGATCTAGATCTCGGTCTTTTGAAGCCGAACAAAAAGTCAAACTCAAATGTAAACAATTCGGAATATCAAAATTATAGAACTTTTATATTTTCCGAGACCAAATTCATAGCAGTAACTGCGTATCAAAACCATCGAATCACTCAATTAAAAATAGCATCAAATCCGTTCGCTAAAGGATTTAGAGACTGCGATCCAGAAGACTGGTAATTAATCTTTGTAGTTTTTTTTTCTTTTTCAATTCTTATTTTTTTTTTATTAAATAAAATAAATAAAAAAATAATTGTTTATTTATTTGTAAAAAAATTCAATATTTTTTCTAGTGTTGCTGAAGTGTTGAATCAATTGAACCAGGCGCCAAATCAACGAGCCTTGCTCAGGAATCAGCGTGGCATGTCTGGTTCGGCGCCGAGCACCTCGTCAAACTCAAATTCAAGCGCCGCTTCATCGGCCCTAAGTATTCTGAACGCAGTGGCCGCTGCTGCTGCCAATGGTAGACCATCTCATTCATCATTTCTGGCCGAATCACAAATATCACCTGCATCACTACACGATCACCATCTACATTCTCAAATATCAAGTCCGCTAAACACCAACTCGTTCAATGGCCTGTCACAATCCGACTACAACCTTTCTTCAGCTTCTTCCGAGTCGTCAACCTCATCTTTAAATTATCACTCGGATGCCGCGGCTTATAGTGCAGCAGCGGCAGCAGCAGCAGCTGCCGCAGTTTATAGTCATCTGGATAATCCGTTTTCATCGCCTTATTCGCCCATCAACTACCAACCATCTTCAAGTAGCCTGAACCATGGATCATCTTTGAAATTAACTTCAAAATCAACAAGTTCACAGCGCCACAATCCGTATTCTAGAAATTCAAATAGTTCAGGCTCTGTTTCATCTCAATCGTTGAATAACAATTCGGATAGTGACTCACAGAGTGCAAGTGTTAATGCAGCTGCTGCTTTTTTATCCACCTTAGGAGGCGCCGCTGCTGCTTACCCGGGCAATAATCACCAAATGGCGAATAGTTACTCTGCCGCTTTTTACTATCATCCCTACTATACCCATCATTATTTAAACAATCACGCGAATTCTGCCAACTATGCGGCAAACTCGATCGTTGACCTTAATACAAATGTACAGAAAAATTAGGAGTTGTAGCCCTGAGCAAAATTAAAAAAGATTAGCAAAGATTTATTTTGGATGTTTGAGTTTAAGCGATTTTTTTAAAAGGCCAATTCCAATGAAGTTTTTAAGTTTTATCTAATTTGTAAATATTTTAACTATATTTTTTATTAAATTTATTAAAAAATTACATCTAATAAATAATTCAATTTAACATGAGACCAATTTTTTGAGTTAATTTGACTTTTGAAATTGTATAAAAATATTTTATTTTATTTTTATATTTTAATTTCATTTTCGGAGGCATTTCCAGTTTGTGACCAAAGTGATCATGGCCGATATGTGAACAGCAAGTTTTTTTTATTAATCTAAAAAAATTAAATGAGATTTTTTTTTTTTTCAGTCTTTTATTTTAATTGATGGTTTTGAATAAAACTAGAAAAATAAAAAATATCTGATGGAATTGTTAGCGCAAATAAAAACGATCAAAATTAAAAATTATTATTTATTTATTTGTAAATCTGTATCGAGCGTTAGCTCCTTCAGAGAAAAATAAAAATAAATAAAAAAAATGATTAAAATAAAAGTTACTGAATAAAATAAGAATTAAAAAATATAGTTAAATAATTGAAATTTGAAAAGGAAATAAAAAAAAAAAAATTTTTGGAAAGGCAGAAAATAGACACCAAAGTTACAAAAGTTATCATTTAAAAATTAAATTAAAAATAATTAAAAATTATCATTTAAAGAAGACTTTTATTTGATTTTTGATTTTAAATTTGATTGCTTAGGCATATTTTTTGAGTAAACATTCAATTTATTACTCAGCTCACATTTTGATTTAATTAACGGGTGTTCAATAAAGGTTGGCGCGAGTTTGTTTTCGATAAAATCTGGTGATTGGTTTATCCAAAACTTTTGAAATTTTATACATATATACATTAGACCTTTATGATTACAAAACACTTTGTATCATATATCTGCTATGTTTATACCGGAAATAAACAGCATAACCTTGACCCCACCTAAATAATCTCACTGTCCTCCTAGTTAATGATATTATTTTAATAAGTTTTATAAATCATCTGATAGATAATCAAAAAAGGATCAAAAATGATACACAGATCTTTTTTTTATTACATTCGGTTCAAAAGATATACTCAAAAAACCCTTAAATTGTAACCTTATTTTAAAAAGGAAAAAAATTGGTTCGTATAACTTATGAACGGAACAAGATATTTACACCAAATTTTAAACACTTTTAGAAATTTGATTTAACTTTATAAAAAAATAAAAAATTTTACAAATTATTATTTTCTTCACTATTTTATATATTCTTTTTTATGAAAAATATATGGTAGTCTTTAAGTTAAATTTTATTTTTAATTACTTAGTTCAAAGTATAAGTTTATGTGCTTAAATTGAAGCAAATAAGCTGAGCTTTTATTTAATATACAATATTTATCTCTGTTCCTTTCTGTTTTAAAGTAAAAAGATTACGATATTGAGTAATTTCCTTTTGAATTCTCTACATTACGAACTCTTTTACTAAAAGAACAAACCTATTTTTTTTACCTCGTCTGTTGGTACTTTAATAATTTATTGAACATCTGTTATAAGCCTGTGTTCTTGACACGGGCCTTTAGGTTAGGTTCTTCAGAACGTTCAATCATATAAATAAAGCTTTTAACAATATATATTGTATTTGTATTAAGCCGGCAACGATTGGTAGCAGTGATAAAAAGATTTTCTTTATGGCACCAATCTAAAAAAATTACCTAGAAAAAGTTAATGTACAAGAGCTGGACCTAAAATGGTTCTTTTGAAAACAAATTCCAGAGATTAGATGACGATGGTAAGTTATTAACCTGTACAGAAACCGAACAAATGGAATGGCTTCAAAATGTTCAAAATTCTGGAAAACCTTAGAAAGAGCTACTTTTCAAAAGAGCTCAGCTAATAGCCAGCATAAAAAAAGGAAAAAAAAAAGATAAATTTTTGGATATAAATCAATCAAAAAAAAGTGAAGGAAGAGCAAAAAACACCCTTCAGGAAATAGCCTCTTCATCAAAAACACTAAAATATGATGATGTATTGCAAAAAAACTTAGGATTCGAACTAAAGGAAACACTAAATATAAAATTTAAAGTCAACGATATACCAAAATCACATGGAAACGGCTGAGTTAAAGAGGATGAGTAGATATGCCTAGTAGAAATCAGACTTGTTTATAAGTCACAGTTTTAAATCTAAGTCACAAAAATTTAAGTCAAAGTTATGACTTGCACAAAAATTTTTATCAATATCTGCTTCATTTGGACCAGTTGAAAGAATTTTTTCATAATCTGGTTACATTAACAGACCACATAGGTCAAGATTAACAGCCAGGAATTTGGAATCAACTACTTTATTGGTATCAAATATGGACTTATTAAATCATTGACTTAATAATAATAATAATATATATAAGACTTATAAGACTTGACTTGATTTGAGACTTGTGACTTAAAAACAAGTCTGGTAGAAATAGAGGCTAGGAACCAAGGAATTATTAGAAATAGGTTAATATATTGCGTTACAAAACTTCATTGAGAAAACGTTCTGCAAATGCTGAGAAATAAAAAAATGATTCCATTAAAACAAGTAAAATTATTTTAGATTTCAATGTTAGCCTCAATCTATATTTAAATACGGGTGAGCTCAGTTTTGGTACTCATTTATTATGCATCAATAAAATGAAATTTTTTTTTACCAAGCTTTAAATCTGATAATTTTACTGATTAAATTCTGAAATAATTTTAAATCTAGATAATAAAAGTTAATTCTTTTTTAAAAATTTATTTATTTGAAAAAGCTTAAAAATTCTTTTTAAATTAAAATTTTATCTGATATAATGAATAAAAACTAAAACAAAACTATTCAGTATATTAAGAGTTTTTTTAATGGTTGGGTTAATATATCAAAAAAAAAAAACAAAATAAAAAGCTCAAAGGCTATAGACGGTTGAAAATGAAATCATCTAAAAAACAATATTAAATAATTACATCATGTTCTGCAGTGTTTTATTTTAAAATTGGCCGCGTGATCTCCTACGTCCATTTCTATCCGGTCGTTCATGTCGATCACGTCTTAATCCTGGTAAAGGCTCGCTCATATCAAAGCCCATGTCAATATCACCTAAAGAAAATCGCTCTTCGAATTTCGGCCTATTATTTCTGATTCTGTTATGATCGAAAAGTTCCATAATTCTTTCCTCTCTCAAAACCGGATTATTGAAAGGACCCACTAGAGGAGGACCAAAAACTGGTGATCCAAACATACCACCAATACCACCTGCATACACTCCAGTAGGTGGCCTAGCAAAATCAAGTGGAGCTGGGCTACAATTAAAAAAATTTATCTTATGCATTGATTTCATTTTGACTCATGGTCTTACCCAAATATTAGACGTTTGGAAATTTTATGCTCCGCTGGAGCGCAAAATCCTTGAGTTGCCAAAGCAACAAATAATAATGAAATAAATATCATTTTTTATATCTAGAATTTTAAAGTAACAAAATAAATTTAAAAATTAATTCTTCAAAGCTTATGTTGAAAAACGAAGCTATGATTGTTAAATTCAAATAAACATGTTTTTAAACAACTTGAATCAATGGAAAAACTACTAAATCTCACTGTACATGATTTCAACTGTATTAGCTTGTGTCTGTAGCTAAATCAAACATGTTTTGGTGAATTCAGATGCATCATCAAAGTTGTTTAGCATCTAAATTGTCTTAATTCTTTCTCTCTGAAATTTAGCTCTCACAAACTTGATAAAGATTATATTAAATTTTGAGGTATATTAACTGAAAAAAACTCTAGCAAACAATATCAATAAATTAAAAATATGATTAATTTTCTAGATAAAATTAATTGATTGATAAAAAAGTTTTCTTTAAGATTCGTTCTTAGAATTGGATAAATAAAAATAAAAAATATTCTATATATTATTTAAGACTGTTGAAATGAATTCAATCAATGAGTTCAAAAATAAAAATATATATTTTTAAAGTTTAAATTTTTATTTAAATTAAGACTAAAACAGGAATATAAACACTAAAAATAAAAAAAAAACAAATTTTCATCCGGTGTAACTAAATGTATATTTGGAAAAAAGGAACAATTTTAAGTTAAAAACAAATGCTGCAAATTGTATAAAATTATAAAAGCAAAAAAATAACAGCTTTAATTATTTTTTTGTCACATTTAAACAATTGGTGGAACAACTGGAGCAGCAAGTGGATCACGGAATGGACCAAAGTGAGGTCCACCGAATGGTTGGGCAAATGGTCCATCGAAAACAGTACCGTAAGGTCTAAAAAATGATAAAGGTAAAATTAAAAAAAAAATAATTATTATTAATTAAATTACCCAATAAAGCCTCCTCCAAGACCTGGAAGCATTCCTGGTAAAACGCCTAATCCACCAAGACCAAGTCCAAGACCACCCATTGGACCAAGGCCTAAGGGACCAAACCCACCAAATCCTAATGGACCAAATCCGCCTAAACCTCCCATACCCATACCTAAACCCATTCCCAATCCTCCCATTCCAAATCCACCCATTCCCATTCCGCCCATTCCCATTCCGCCCATTCCAAGAATTGGTGCGAAACCGAAGCCAAGTCCCGGACCACCCATGCCTGGAGTTAGTAATCCTGCTGCGGCTGGTGGAAGTGGAGCGCCTCCTGGAACTGGACCACCTCCTGAATTTTGGCCACCTCCTGAATTATGTTGAGGTTGAGCGTAGCTTGTTGTTTGAGCTCTTTCATTTCCATTTGTATAAGCTTGAGATCGTTTGTTTCTAATAGTCGCTGCATTTGCGGCGACCAAAATCGCCATAAAAATAAACAAGGAGTTTTTCATTTTAAGTTCTAAATATGTCATAAATTAATAACTATTATTTGTTAAGCCAAAAATGATATTTAAATTTCTTTTATTTTCTATATTATTAACAAAAAGCAAGTGGTAAAAAAATTAACTTCTTTTCACTTAATCTTGAACAAAGCTTGTTTTAGAAGAGAAGTATTATTAGTCTCTGTAATCTTAGACTTGGTAGATTTGAATATAATAAATTATGCTGAATATCATCATGGTTGAGGGTTTTTAAAAATGAAATTCAAAATCTAAGCTGCAAAATTTAAAAATGATATTACATTGAGTTAAAATTAAATACAAAATTTTAAGTCTTAGAAAATTTAAAATGAACGCTAAATGATTAATTCAATTATCGGTTAAGAAATTAGTTTTAATCAATTTTTAAATACTAAAAAGATTAGATGAGTTAAATTTTAATTTATTAAAAAAACAAATTGATGATTCATCACTTTCCAAAATTTAGAATCATAGATTATTCAGACTCGATTTTTATGGCACAATTTAATACCCTCTAAAAATAATATTGACAGAGCCGGAAAAATCAAACTGTAAAACAAAAGGCACTCAAAATAACAAATTTTTAAAAAATAAAAAAATTAAAATACAAAAATTAAAGTTTATTTAAAATTAAAATAAATAAATATATTAAAATTTTTATCATTACAATCAGAACAAAATAATAAATGATAATTAGAACAGAATAAAAAAAAAATGAATAACTTTTTTTCATAAAGTTAAAAATTTGTTCTGTTAATGCAACTTGTTGCAACATACATAGTTGCATGCAGGGATGTTGGCATGCATTTTCGAATGGGGGGCACGAAGAGGAAAAATAAATTTTAAAGAAAATTATAGGGTATTAGATAGAATTTACAATAAAAATAGAAGAATAAATAATTTTTTTTTGAAAATTTACAAATTAACTGAAAAATTATTACTAAAATTATTTGATAATTAGAACTTATTGAAGGGGATTCAGCTCCTTTTAATTTTTGGATAGGGGGCTTAAGTACCTCTCTGGCTACGCCGCTGGTTGCATCAATTGTCAAAGTCTGCTTATGATGCTCAAAATTTATGAAAATGCACTGCGTTCAAATATATTGAAATGTAATTTCTGTTAAATTTACAATGTTTAGCAGATTTCGATAGCTGTTCCGCAATGTTGCATCCACAGAGCTAATTTTGAACTATTAAAAAAAAGTTATTAAAGTTTTTCATTCTTTTCTTTTTTTATTTTTTTCAGAAAACCAATAAAAAATTAGTTTTAAAATAGATTTTAAATTAAAATGATAAAATTAAATTATATATAATAAAAACAAAAATAAATTGGTTTGTTTGAAAAAAAAGTTGCTTTAAATAATTGTGCAACTACCGGTTACGTAATCAGATGGAAGTTTTAATTTAAAAAAGGATGGCTTTCCAGGAACAAAAAATCCATTAAATGATAAAACATCTTTTATGATTTTACAATTAAAAGACTACTTTGGCTGATTTCATTCGAATTTTGAGAATATGGTTCCTCATAAGAAGATTTAATTGTATCCGATTTATTTTATGATAATCCAAGATGTTGCTTGTAGTCTTTTTCAGAAAATTGTTGATATGATGACTGTGGTTATATATATGGCTGATATTGCAGTTCTTTACAACTTCTTCAAATGCATTATTTTTATCTTTAATATTTCTTGAATATCCATTTTTACTATGTGCAGTAGTTTTCGATAAGATGCTTTGGCTGATGGCTGATATTTATTTTTTTTATTTTTTCGCTTTAATTTATTTTTTTTTTTAATGTTACAAAAAAAATTAGATTGTTTAAATTACCAATAAAATTATTGAAATATCTTAAAAAGTGGGTGGTTAGGTTTTTAAATATGTGAAAAAATCAATTTTCGTAAATAAAAATTAATTTAATTTTCAAAAAGGACAGAAGATTTCAAACTAAATGACATGTTAAAACTTTGCCTTGTAAAATGCTTATTAGTAGGATCCGTAAAATTAGATATTTTCATGAAAAATTGTTTATTGGAAAATTATAAATTTCTTTAATTCTGCTCGATTTTTTCAAATATTCTTCAAATTTTAATTCATTTATGTTAAATTTAATTGTAGAATTTTTGGCGATTCTCCCAATTAATGCATCAATGGTCAATGCGCTAAGTTGTACTTCCTAAACTAATTTTTGGACATTACATATTTTAGTTCTGAATTTCGCAGAACTTATTCAATAAAAAATATTAGATTTTTTTAAATACTACCAAAATTGTTTTGATCTAAAAATCGACTCGATGGCTTGTAAAAAAATATTTATTTTTATTAAATGCTTGTGATCACAAACATTCGACAGTCAGAAGTCTCTTGACCACGAACACATCAAAAAATCTGTGATTATTGGATCATTTTTACAAGAATTCTTTTTTAGACACATCATTGAAATCACTAAGTGAAGCTAAAATTTAAAATAAAAACAAAAATTGCTGAAAATGATTTTCTTTCTACAAATAAACAAACTAATTTTATAAGTTATCTAATTTAAACATATGAGAAGTATCAATTTATAGACTTAAAATTGTTTAAGTGGACAATGTGATGAAAACTTCAATCATTTAGAAATTTTTTAACGAGCTGCCAATAATTTGATTTTGAAATTAAAATGATTTTC
>QEOQ01000552.1:673185-690983 GCA_010279815.1 Brachionus plicatilis
CTTAAAATTGTTTAAGTGGACAATGTGATGAAAACTTCAATCATTTAGAAAAAAATATTCAAATAGAGTGGTAGAATTTTTTAACGAGCTGCCAATAATTTGATTTTGAAGTTAAAAATGATTTTCAATTTAATAACGCAACACTAGATTTTGAACAAAACGGTAAATTATTAAAGCATCATCTAAAGCAGGACCCCATTAATCGTGAATCAAGCTGGATAAATAACCATTATTTTATGAGTATTTATTTGACTCTTTTTTAGAAACAGAGAAATAAAATTGTAAACTTTTATATGATTTTAAAGTAATTTAAAAAAAAATGCAATCAAATATTACTTAATTATGGTTGTAAAAAACCTTTCAATGAAATAAAGTTTTATCTGATGATTCCATAGTTTTGTTTTATTTTTCAATTTTTTTTAACTCAATGTATCTTTTTTATCAAAGAAGATTTATTTCATTTCAATCTTTTTTGGAGCTTGTCGAAGAAGTTTTTAATTTGAAGGATCGAATTAAATTAATTTGAATAGACAAAATATTAAAAATAATTGAATAAAAATATATTTCCCATTAATAATTAGAGAAAATTTACTCATTAAACACTAATCATCCACGAGATAAAATAAAATTTGAAAAAAAAAATATTTTCTTAAGAATGACGATAAAAAGTAACACTAAAATCAATTGAATATGAGATGAATTCAAGTGCTTTTTTACTAATGAAACCATCTCTATGAGATCTAGCTTTTTATTTGAATTAAAGCATAAATTAAAAACAAATTCGATTAGCAAAGATTTTTAGAGCAAGAAATTTTTAACAAAAGCTTAAAAATTATACAATTAGAATAAAACCAACATCTTTTCTTTCGGATGTAAAATCTAAGCGTCTAAAAAGAGACATTAGTCATAAAAGCAACGTTTTCAAATAAGCTAAAATCTTTACAATCATAGAAATTTTATAAGATTTTAAAATAACAATAAAAATTTAAGCTCAATTTTTTTAAGATTAGTCTAAAGCACCAAGATGGTTAAATTTTTATTGTTTATCGGCTTGGTCATTGCTTCGGTCATTTTAAGAAGTCAATGTGCTCCGGTCAAAAGAGAAGTAATAGTAGATGGTCGTGGTTTTTATTTGGGCGGTGGAGCAAACAACAACATTAGAGAGGCTTCGCAATTATTCGATTTAGGTGGTCCAATTGCCAATCCGTGGATAAATGCCTACACTCAACCATTACACAGAAGTGGAGTTTTGCCATTGCCTGCTCCAGTCGGTCCTATTGGAAATCATGGAGCTTCTGTAAACGGTGGACAACAGGGTTCTCAAGGCGGTTCTTCAATGGGTGGTCAACAGGGACATCAAGGAGGTGCTTCTTATGGTTCTCAACAAGGATATCAACAATCGTACCAAGCCCCACCTCAGCAATCATATCAACAACCGGCTCAACAATTTTATCAGCCACCAGCCCAGCCATCCTACCAAGCACCACCTCAGCAATCTTATCAACCACCAGCGCAACCATCATACCGACCACCGGCTCAACCATCTTACCAAGCCCTACCTCAGCAATCTTATCAGCCACCTGCTCAACAATTTTATCAGCAACCAACCCAGCCATCTTACCAAGCCCCTCCTCAACAATCTTATCAGCAACCAGCGCAACCATCATACCGACCACCGGCTCAACCATCTTACCAACCACCGGCTCAACCATCCTATCAACCACGTGCTCAGCAATATGGTTGTAATGGTGCTTCACAAGGATATCAACCTGGTCCATCGTATAATGGGTGTAATAATGGAGGCTCAAATCGTTCTCCTCAAAGCTTTCAAGGCTAAAAAGTGAATCGAATCTAGTCAAAATGGTAATCATTAAAATGATATGTCCTGAGATTTTTTTAAGCAATTTTTTCAATTACAATTTTAATCAATTTTTTTTTAATTTGATACGATAATTCTGTATTTTTTAAATTTAATTTGCTTATTTAAATCGATTTTTTACAAATAATTTTAGTCAATTTTGATCAAATAAATAACATTTATTTTTAATTTGTGCATTTTTTATTTAAATCCAGTAATTATTTTTCAAATTGTCAAATTTAAATGTTTTTTTTTGATTGTATTTCAAAAGTATGATTTCTTATCTTCTAATAGTGAATAAATTGTGCTCTTAAAATTTTTAATTCAAATGCTCCCCAACTCCGCATGTACTTTCAAAACAACATAACCATAATAACTTTAAAAATTCGTTTCTAGCTTCGTGAGCTTGCAAAAAATCAGACATAAAAAGCAATATCAGATAGCCCAGCTGTTAGATGTATCTCCAAAATGTGCCTCTTCCGCCAAAAATCAATATGAAGAATATGGTATAGCCATTAGAAAACCCGTTCTTACCGAAAAAGATATAGGTGGTTAAACATAGACTTGGCTTCAAGGTTTTGTAAACAAAGACTACAAAACGGTGGAGGATCAGTCGGTATCTGCAGATGAAATTTTCATGAAGGTATAAGTATATGCATCATTCACACTGGGCGAATTTATCAATTTTTCTACATCAACACCTTGGAAAACGATCTTTTATCATCTATTGAGCTATTGTTAGAGAAAAATGACCATTGGATTCAACAAGATGACGCATTGGCACATACAGATCACTCAATAATAGACCGAATAAAGCAACATAACGTTGAGATTCTTCAATGGTGTGCCTTTTCGCTAGATCTCAACATAATCAAGAACCTATGGCCATATGTGGATTCCAAAATGGTAAACCGTTTACCATATTTATGGTAATGAAGAACGTAAAGGAGAACCTCAACGCCAAAGGCAGTCATGTTAAATATTAAAGTGAAAAAAATTCTTATCTTTTGAACCGTTTTTTGTTAAATTAATTTGTCCTTTTTTCTTTTTAAGTTTTTAAGTGATTATTTTTTCACTTAATTTTTTTTCTTTAAATAATTTTGAATTGATGATAAAAATTTAAAAAAAAAACTGGTATTTTTATGAATATGTCATAAACTCTGCTAATGTATTGATAGCTTTCTTTAAAAAATAGCATAATAGGGTAAAGACAAAAAAGGTGAGAATAAAGGTTTTAAAAAATTGAACCTTAACTGAAGTATTAAGATAAAAAGTTCTTTTGATAGAAAAAAGACTCCTTTTAACTTTGATAAATTTATAAGAAGCAAGTTTTGAAAAATTTAGATCCTGATCAATAATAAAGCCTAATGAATTCATTTAATTTACAATGAGAAATTATTTTCCGCCAATTTTGACTTTTCCTGGATATGATTCAAAAAAGTATTTGATCAATTGTGTCCATTTTATTAAAAATTTAACCATTCATTTAAATTTTTTTTCATATTGAGTTGGGGGAACATAAATTAGAAAATTTTAATAATTAACTTATTGATTTTTTTCCATTTTTAAATTTAAAAAGTCTTCTAATGATGTGCAAAATCTCTGCAAAATGCATTTTGCTCGAAAATATTTAAATGTAATTTCTGCTTTATTTTAGCAGACTTTGATGGTTGCTTAAAATCTGTCATTTAGGATTAAAAAATTTCAAACTAAATAAATAACTTTTAAATCATTAAAAAAATTATAAAATAAAATTATTAGATAATTTAATTAATTTGATAAACTGGATTCATTTATTTTAAAAAAATCATAATAAATCAAAATAAATTTTATTCACATAAGAGAGAAAATTATTAGGATTTATAAAAATTTTATAATTGAAAAATGTGACCAAAAGATTAATTATCAAATTTTTAAAAGGATAAAATATATTTTTGAAATAACGTCAACACTTATTTTAAAAAATTAATAATCTAAGTGTATTTCGGCTTGTTTTTTACCTAAAAACAAGAGGTACGTATTTCAGCAATATCCTGATCATGATCTGAATTGAAATGAGAAAAATATTAATGGTAGCAAATTTTTTTATTTACAAAATTAGACTAAAAAACTCATTTTTAAAATAAACTTTCGATTTGGTAATCAAGAAAAATTTTTTTATAAAATTGCTAAGAAAAATAATTCGAATTGGAAAAATTAAAATTGAAATTAGAAAAAGTATTCGTTTTTAAAAAAATCCGGTCGATTTTAAATGCTGGTATACGAACCACTTCCGAAATCAGCCGGAGTTCCAAGTTTAAATTGGGTTGGCTTTCCGGGAATAAATACTGCAGTGAATGGCTTGTTATCAGTTCCTTGATATTGACTTAACTGAGATAAATCGTAGCTTGTTTTTTCAGATTTAGCTTCATATTCTGTTTTTGGTGGAGCGCGATACGGTTTCTCGGCAGGTGGTTGATAAGCTGGTCTTTGAATTGATCGTTGGGCCGGTTGAGGTGTTTGCTGATATGATGGTTCAGCTGGGGGCTGGTAGGATGGCTGAGGTGGTTGCTGATATGATGGTTCAGCTGGGGGCTGGAAGGATTGCTGAGGTGGTTGCTGATATGATGGTTCAGCTGGGGGCTGGTAGGATGGCTGAGGTGGTTGCTGATATGATTGTTGAGGAGGGGCTTGGTAAGATGGTTGCGCTGGTGGCTGATAAAAATGTTGAGCTGGTGGCTGATAAAAATGTTGAGCTGGTGGCTGATAAAATTGTTGAGCCGGTTGTTGATATGATTGCTGAGGTGGTGCTTGGTAGGATTGCTGGGCTGGTGGCTGATAAAATTGTTGAGCCGGTTGTTGATATGATTGCTGAGGTGGGGCTTGGTACGATTGTTGATATCCTTGTTGAGAACCATAAGAAGCACCTCCTTGATGTCCCTGTTGACCACCCATTGAAGAACCGCCTTGAGAACCCTGTTGTCCACCGTTTACAGAAGCTCCATGATTTCCAATAGGACCGACTGGAGCAGGCAATGGCAAAACTCCACTTCTGTGTAATGGTTGAGTGTAGGCATTTATCCACGGATTGGCAATTGGACCACCTAAATCGAATAATTGCGAAGCCTCTCTAATGTTGTTGTTTGCTCCACCACCCAAATAAAAACCACGACCATCTACTATTACTTCTCTTTTGACCGGAGCACATTGACTTCTTAAAATGACCGAAGCAATGACCAAACAAATAACCAATGTAAATTTAACCATTTCTACAGTATTCTAAAGAAAAAAATTCGAAAATAAAATAAAAGCTTAGATATAAATACATTGGCTTTTCTAGAAAATCTCACATCTCACCATTTTAAATATACGACTTCAGCTTAATAGTAGAGAAATAATCATCTTTTCAAGTTGTGTATCTAGCTAGACTTGAAAAATTTTGAATTTTTTTCAAATGAGACAGTGTTTTAAGCTTAATTGTAAATTTTTTTTAGTTTTGTTTTAGAAATTGAAACTTGAAAATCTTCGATTCGTATGACTTTCTTTGAGACTTATTTTTTCATTTAAGAAAAATTTTGGCATTGTGAATTTTGGTACAAAAATCAGAAACAAAATATTAAAAGTGCCAAAGCTCAAGTTCTGAAAGACCAAAAGGTGTTCTGTAAATTTTAGCAATTGATACATTCTCTGTACCACCACTTAAAGTTGAGTTGGATTTTTTTAAGTTGAATTATTTAATATAATATCCCAAATTTAAAATTCTCCGAGTTTTGCAAATTTATTGCAGAGTTTTGCAGAATCAGTATATTGGTGGTACAAAGGATGTATCAGTTCTTACAATTTACAGAATATGTTTTGATCCTTCGGAACTTAAGCTTTGGAATTTTTGATATTTTGCTTTTGTTCTTGAACCAAAATTCACGATGCTCAAAATTATAAAACTAATTTTTTTTACCAATTTTGAAAATAAATAAAACAAGTTAATTTGATAGACTTTTTATTCATATTATATTCAAATTTCTGAGTTTTCCTCAATTTTTAAATCATTTTTTTCATTATTTTCTTCGTCCTCTGAGTCATTTGATTCACTTCTCTCTTCATTTTCTTTATTTTCTTTTTCAAAATTTTCCCCCTCCATTGCTTCAAAAAATTTTGGTCTGAGTACTGCTAAAGAAACTAAAATTGCTTCCTTGAAATTTTATTTTTTAAAATATTTTTTATGAATATTGAATACTCAATTACCTCTAGTCTAATTGATCGACTGCCATATTTTTGATCAGCATCTTTAGATTCACACACAAAGTCAAAAATTTGCTCAAGCTTGTTTGCTTTTAATTTTTCATCAGCCTCAATAGCTGGTTCGATTCCATTAACTCCTCCAAAAACAATTAAAACTCTTCTTCAAATTAAATATTTACTAAATGTTTATAATTATTTAAAAGCTTACTTGGCCGAGGGAAGTTTGTCAATGGACTCCAGATTAAGTTGATTAGCATTCAAATTAATACCTATTTTTAAATCATAATTTCCCTTAAACGAACTCTCTAAGAAAAAATATTAAAAAAATTTTGGTTATCATTTAAAATTACCAAAAATAATTTTCCTAAAAGAACCAGCATATCTGACTTGATAGCCCCAATACAGACCGCTTTCTACTCGAGGTGTTTCAGGACTTACAACTTTACCCTTGATTTTGCCAGAGTCAGCGACAAGTTTTTTGACTGTGACTCGAATTCCGGGCTGCAATTTTTTATCAATTTCAATTTTCTAAAAAAAACATTTAATATATGTCCGATTTTGTTGATAAACAAAAAAAATGATACATTTAGTAGGCCAATGTCGACCCATGAGCCTTTGCCATCTTTTGATGGAATGTCAGTTACAACTCCATCTCTGTATTCCCAGTGATCATTTAATTTAAAATGGTGATGAGCTTCCAATGGATGCAATAATCCTTTGTTTTTAAATTGAGAGAAACCTATTTAAATCCTATGGCAACTTACCAACATGTTCCAAGTATTTATGAGGCGGAAAAAGCGCTTTACGTAAATACTGTGGACATTCTAGATATTCAAGAATTTTTATCAACTGCTCATTATAGTCATTGTGTTGTCTGATAAATAAATTTTTTAAAATTTACCAAATATACCAATTTAGACAAAATACTTGTTCTCAATAGCATATTCATTATAGACAATAATTTCATCAACACAAAACAGAGCAGCTGCACGACCTATCTTTAAAATCAAAATTTAAAAAATAACTCTACTAAATTTTTCTTCAATTTACTTGTCCAGCCACATAAGTTTTAAGCTCTTTGGATGGAACTTTGGACATAATCGATCCAGGAATAGCTATGCTTAGTGTAAAGCTTCGTCCTTTTTTTTCTTCTGGATTCGTTTTTGTGTATTCTTCTAGATTTTTTTTCTTCGTCTCTATTTCTTTGGCTTTTAATATTTTCTTTTCTTCCCTTTGTTGACGAATTGTTCTTTCTAAAAATCAACATTTCAAAAATGTACCTCAATCAATTTTGAATGAATTACTCATCATTTTCCATTTACGCCATTCGCCAGCCTTTATTAGATAAGTTAAAAAAATTAAATAAATAAAAATTTTCCACTTTAGCATGAGGTCCAGGCTTTGGCATGTTAAAGACAACATCTTTACTAGGATCTATTTGATCGTCACTAAAATCTGAATCGGTTTTTGAATCGTTTTCATTTTTTCTTGGTATTTTTTTCTCTCTATTGTGTTCAGAGTTTTGTTTGCGCTTGATTTCAGCCTTGGACATTTTCCCGAAACTTTTTTTTTCTATAGAATACAAATTTTCTGTATATAATTGCAAGTGCTTGAAATTATGAATTAAATTAGTTAGTGTAAGTATCGTCGGTAAAGTTAATTTTGGCTTTAAAACAACATATTTAAAAATTTCAAAAAGTAATTTTAATTTGTAAATTTTTAAATCAAAATTCAAAAAAAAATAATGATCAAAATTGGTAAAAAATTAACATCAGGAAAATTTTGTAATCATAAGCAAACTTTCAATGTTTTCAAGTGAGTTTAAAAATTTTTTTTTCAGTTGTAAATTTAAACGAGTAAATTCTCTTTTAAATTAGATTTTTTTCAAATTCTACCGAAAGAATTAAAATTGAGTGGAAGGTTTATAATTGGGAAAATTTTGACAAAAAAATTTTGTAAGTTGAATATTTATTTTGTAATTAAACTTATATATAATCACATAATCACAGAAACGAAAACAAAAAAATCTTTATTAGAGGCGTTAAATCACAGTATGTTAAATTAAAAGATTTTAAAATAAAATTTTAAATTTATTTTTTTTTATAAAATTTCATGAACGTCCGCCTTGAATTTGAAAAAAAAAAATTTTTTCAAAAATTTTAAATTCGGAAACCGTGTGAAGAGTTAATTTTGTATTTTTCAATGAATACAGAACTAAGTAAATTGATGAGTTTCGATCCCTTTTTAATTTTGAATTTAAAAAAATTTTAAATATTAAGAAAAAACTTTTAAGAAATATTAAAAGTTAATCGAAAATTACGACTTGGAAATTTATTTTGCCCTTTATTATACTCCCATTTATTTTGCTCTCTGAATAATCTAAAAATCTTCTGTGATTAATTAATGTATTAGAATTTTTTTTTTCATTATTAGTTGATTTAAATGTAAATTTACATTATTCTTACATAGACTGAATTACTCTGAAGATGATTTAATTTTTGTTTAACTAAAATCTTTATAAAAATAAATATATAATATTTTATCTAGCAACAAGTAAAGATAAAATAAAAATAAATTTAATCTAAATTAATCAGTTATTAGATTCTTATCTTGATTTAATTTTTAATTTTCCATTTTTGAATCAAGCAAAGCTAAAATTATGACTGGAATTTTAAAATCATCAAAAATACACCCATTTATGGCATTGCTTTGTAAACTTTGTGTGTTTTTATTAAAAAGTTTATCTTCTAAAATGTTTAATTGAATGATTTTTTATTGAAGGACTCAAAGGTGTAAATTCCAAAATCTGTCATATGTAGATCAACTGAAGGTAAGACACCCTAAAGCCTTTTCATCATTCAAAAAATATTTTCAAAATTAAAATAACAAGATTAAAAAACAAGATTTTGTTAAAGCTTTCAAAAATGTATTGATAACTCTTTTGTATGACGAAAAATTGGATGATGATATTCGCCACAAACAACAAGACTTGGGCGAACAAATCTGCGTATCGACTGAAGATATTCAACCATTGGTAAAATCTAGACAACTTGAACTAAATTAATTTTATTTTTTAAAGACATCTACGAATTTTAAAGACATTTTAACAAATGATGTCTTAACGATTGGAGAAAATGAAAATGGAGAAAAAAAAATTGGAAAGTACACCAGGATATATGATAAATTAACAATTGAAGATCAACAAAATTTTGATCAGGAAAATTTTGATTTTGCTATAAAACCTGAATTTAGTTTGCATTCCTAAAATTAAAAGTTATAAGTAATCACTAAAATTGAATTGTAGCATGGAAATCAATTTTAACAAAATTTCACGAAGCTGACTACCCAAACGATTTCAAAATAATCTCGAATGTAGTATCTTCAAATATATGTTAAATACAGTATTGTTCTGCTTTCCGCTTTTTAAAAGTAAAATATCATAAATTTACCATATTATACCAAAATATGGTAAAATTTCAATTTTTTATGTAAATTGTTTTAAGAAACAAAAATGTCAAAAATGTTTAAGAATATAGGCTTTATTTTAAAACTAAAATTTTGTTACAATATGTAAATTTTTCAAAAGAGATACTATTCGATAAAAATTTACCGAAATTTAGGTAAATTTTATTAAAATTCAATCTTTTTATAGTAAATTATGGTAAAAAATTGTAAAAAAATTAGAATGTTTAATATATATTCTTTTTTGTAAGAAAAACTTAGCAATGGAGAGAATATTACCTGTATTACAGGAATAATTAATTTCTCTCTAAGATTATTTTTTTTTGTTTTATTTTATTTATCATAAGTAAATAACCAAAAAAAATTAGTTTATGTCCAAATTAATAAAAAATTGTCTAAAAATTTTATTGTTTAGCCAAACATTTTTTTGCATTAGCTTTTCGACCTGCCTTAGCTTTTGTAGCAATAGGATCCTTGTTGTATTTTATAGGCATCTCTATAAATTTTTGATTAAAAGCTAATGCGATTATGTGAAAACAAAAGTACTTCTTTAAAAAGGAACTACAAGAACAACTATTCGCCCAATTTTCTCTATCTAGTTCTTTAGTGTCAACATCGCAAGATCATTTTAGAATTTAGATGATTTAATTAATATTTAGAAGTTATTTTTAAATTAATCTCGAAGTCTTTTCACTAAATCCACTTTTTTGCCAGAATAAGATAGCTTTAATCTCTTACACTCTTTATGTAAGTCGACTATCTTCCAGTTATGATCAAAATTATTAATTTTTGTACGAAAAAAATTATTTTTGTCAAAAGGTAATAAGAATTAGTAAAAAAAAATAATTTAGACATTAACTAATTATTTTGAAAAAAAAGTAATTATTTGTGCAACTCAGGCAAGTACCATCCAAGAAAAAAATTTTAAATTTAAAGACAATCAAAATTAAATTTTCATATAGTTTTAGTGTTCTTTTGACAATGACCAGCATCCTTCGTTTTTAATTTCTTTTCTTTATTCATCTGAAATTCAATCAAAGAATAGTAATATACTTCATGCATAATTACTTTTAATGATTTATGTACTTTTGACATTTAAGTGATGTTAAAAAATTTTGAAATTCTATAATAGCATATTTTTCAATACGAATTTTATGTAATTTACTAAAATTCACGTAAGTTTCGGTATTTTTTTTGGGTAAATTTCTCGTTTGAAAAATTAGCGATTGTAATAAAATCTTATTTAAAAAAAAGCGTCGAAATTCAATATTTTGGTCATTTTTGTTTTTAAAACAATTTACGCAAAATATGCCAAAATACAAAAAGCGGAACACCACTGTATATTAAATTTAGAATCTCTTAAATAATTCTTTTTTTAAAGCATTTTGAAGAGTTTATCAAGCATAATCCACTACCGGTTCAGAAATTTGCATCATACTATACATCATTCTGGCATTGGAACAAATTTGAACTTAGAAAAACAAGAAATGGACAAACAATGCTTATAGTTCCATTTAATCCTCAAAATCTAAGCAATGTATGAATTTAAAAAATCAAAAAATTTATTTTAACATTAATTTAAGGAAGAAATATCAGAGCAAAAAAAGAATTTGAAAGATTATTTTATCAATGGTCCCGGAAAACAATGCAAATTAGGCTCTTTGATTTTTCAAGTGCTGTAAGATTTTATTAAAATAATAAAATTTTTACTTCAAAATCTTCAATTTTAGGGATCCAAAACACGAATTTAGTTCCATAAAAAAAAATTTTGAGCTTCTGCATGGATCTGAAAAACTAATCGAAAATTGCGGTGCCAAAGAGTTTGAATTTTCGGCCGATAATTACTATCCACAAGTGTTTGAAAGTTACGAAAAATTAAATGTTTCTTTGTCTGAAATGCTTAAATCAGCAAACAAAGACTTGGGAACCAATCGACTAATTGAACTTGATGGAGTGAATGGAGTTTTGGGCTCACTTGTCAGTGATTGCTACGAAAAATATTATTCCATTCAAAATAGCCAGAACACAGCGAGTAATGCCAAAAATAACTTGATTAAAAATGGTCTAGGTGAAGATTATTTTTGTCTTGAAAGCAATCTAACTAAGTCAATGAAGCATTTAAAATCAATTTTAAATGATAGTGGGGAAAATTCAAAAATAAGTTTTGTTTTCCAAGATTTCAAGCAACCAATGTTTGACTATCAAAAGCATCAAAGTAATTTCTTTATATAGGTCTGAACTTTTTAAATCAGCCTTTTTCAATAATTGTTTAGAAAAAAAATTGCTAATCAAACTAAGAGCTCATGATCAAATAAAAAATATTTTGCTAGTAACTAATTTAAATGCGTTGTTCAAGCTGGAACAATATTGCTATGAGTAAATGGAATTTAAATTTAAAAATAAATTATCAAAATTCATATTTAAATAATTTCAAATTTTCTAGACTAATGACTGGAGAGAGAAGGCGTGAAAGAATTTTTGGCAGACCTTTTTGCGCCGTCTCAGCCAAATTAATTGACCTGAAACCCATGGTTTCAAATTGTTACGCAATAATTCGCCTCGATAGAGAATAATGCTGTCAAATAAAAAATTTAGTCAATTTATTTTTTTAATCAAATATTCAAGAAAATTTAAATCATTAAATAAAGTTTAAAACTTAAGAAAAAAAATTGATTTAATCACAGCCAGGGTAATTTTTAATGTCCCGGTTCATCAATTGCCATATTTTCTGTCTTAGGCACATTGTTTTGAGCAAATTTTTCACACTTATAAAAATAATTCCTGACTAGAATAGAAAATTAAAAAATTTTGCATAAATTTAAGGTTCAAATCTTACAATTGCTGTTCTGACTATGACTGAGTTGGTCAAATTAAAGCGGCTCAAAAACACCCTATCAACTGTAATGGCCACTGATGGCAAAAATAGGCCTCCGACTACCAGTCTTAGTTTGGACACAAATTTGGCGTCTTCTTTTTCATCTTCGTCATCTGAATTATGGCCATAAACATTCTCGTTTAACTTTATATTCATATCACTTATTGAATAAGTAGCTTGATAGAAAACTCATTTTAAATTTAAAAAAACGCAAATTAAAAAAATTGCTCTATTATGTTTAGTTCTAAGCTTAAAAGTGTTGATTCCTTTTTGAAATTTAATTGCGTAAAATAAAATTTTTAACATCTGTGATTTGCGAAAGAAAAAATTTAAAAATAAAATTAAAATTTCGAAATTAAAGTCCAAATTTTTAGGCTTAGAATTGAAGCAAAAAAAATTACTGAATAATTTGTCCATCAAATTTGAAAATGGAATGAACCTGGACGCTACTAATGTAATTGGTATGGCCGGAAGAAGTCCAAATACAACCGCTTTGCTTGACACATTTAAAAACTTAAGACCCTCTTTGAATCCATGAATCTTTAAAAAAATAACCCAATAATAAGTCAATCAAAAAAATAAATCTTTTTTTTATAGAATTTGAAAAAAAAATAATTACTTGGCAAACAGTGATTGCTCCATAGCTCAAACAGCACCAGTAGCTTGAAGCAGTGACTAAAAGAATTGTCATGAACGAACTTGAATAAGATACCACTTGATCAAAAAGATCGAAAATTTTTAAATGTAAATCTTAAATTTTAAAATTAAGGCATAACTTAGATTCCGAAATTAATGGGATACTTTTATACTATTAAATGGATAGATGAATTCGTATCTGTAATTGCACTGAGAGCAATATAGGTCTATGGCAACATTTCCATTCTGTTTTAGGTCAATGTAGTTCTGAAAGCATTCAAAGTGAGCCAACTTTTTGCGGCATTTGCAAATGCTCAGGACAAATTTGTTCATAATTGATATAAGTTGTATTTTATTTGCATTCTTGGTTTCTTTAGGCCTGGCCAGAAAGTCCAAGTCGAAGTAATAGCTTTGTATAGTTTCGTATTCATCATGGTTCATTTCAAATACGGACAGGCAGACCCAACACTTTTTTGGTGAAAAGTTAACTCTTGTTTGGCTGGCTATCCGATAGTGGCTGTGGTAAGAAAAATTTATATCAGCATTATGTCTTTCAATGGCTAGATGGTCGTTTTGCTCGGACATTTAATTTCTAGAGAAAAAAAAAATCAAAAAAAATTTTTTTATTTTTGATTTTGATTCAGATTATCGCGATTTTAAAATTAATTCTTAAATTATAAATTTATTTTTCGCATAAATTGTTTTTTTATTCATCTATTTTGCTAAGAAAAAATCTTGGTTTAGGTCATAGATACTCGGTGCTAAATCTTTCTGAGTGAATACTTGCATTTTAGAAAGTTTTTCAAGTAGAGCTCGTAAATGACTGCATTTATAGTTAAGAGAAAAACCCATATCTAACATGCTTATAACTCATGCTTTCAAATGCTTTCTCATTCTCTCTCTCTCTCTCTCTCTTTCTAGAGTTGAAATTTAAAATTTGAAATCAAGTAAGGCTTTGTATCGCTTCAAACAAGTGCTAAATTTGGCATTTTAATTTCATCAAGTCAATTTAATCTAGCAGAAATTAATAGAAAAAAAAGCCAAATTTAAACGCCCATAAACATTTTGCAACAAAACACTCCTTAAGCGTGTTTTTTTTCCCGAGTTTCTTTTTTTGTGTCTGTATAGAACTGTTAAAATTTTTTGTAAAATTCAAATATTTTAAAAACAAATTTTTTTATGTGGGATCAATACCAAGCTAAAATTGATAAACATGTCTAGATAAATGAGAAAATTAGAAAAAATTTTAAATACACGAATACGAAATTTAAAATCTAGCAAATTCTGCCTGAATACTTGATACATAAATTATCTTTGATTTAGTTTTTGAAATTACAAATTTAAAATGTGCTGAAAATAAATGGAAAAAAAATTATCCCAGAATTTTAAAATGTGAAACAATTATAATCTTTGAAAATGTTGAATAAGTAGCTTGATTTCTCGTTTTTATAATTAGAAAAGGGCTTATTTTCGCATTTTTAATTTTTAAATTTGAAATTTGTCTTGGCTTATAAAATAAAATGACGAAAAAAGATCTCTTTTTATAGAGATCAGAATAATTAAAAAGTTTATTATGACATACACAAAATATTAATTAAATCTGCTCTAAAAATAAATGATAGGCTTTTGATTATCTAAACTTAATAAATCCGAATAGTAATTATTTTAAACAATTTTTTTGTTTTAATAAGGTTCAATCGGTTTTTTGCAAATCAATTTACAATTTTAAGTTTCGAAAAAATTTAATATTCATTTTCTAAAAATATCAAATAGATTAGTTTAAAGTTTAGTTAACATCTGCTTTTTTCAATTAGTTTTCTTCTAATTTTAAATTATTCTTTTAGATTTCTAATTTATTTCCATTTAGGGATAAAATCCAGCACATAGATAAAAAACAATTGTTTAAAGAAATAGTTATGTCATTTAACCATACTTTTTTTCGAATAAAAGTTATTCGTTATTTTTTTTCAAGCCTGAATTCCTGAATAATTGGACCAAAATTATGTAAAAGAGTCACAGCCATCATTTGAAAGAGAGTTTTTTAAAAAAAATTTTAATTTTAGTTTTTTAATTTTTTTTATATTTTTTAAGAAAGATTCGCATTTGATGCGAGGAAAGATGTCCTCATTATACCGGGACTCTGAGACCTCAATTTCACTGAAAGCTTACCACGTATAGTGTCTGTTTAAACATTACAACATAAAAATATTTTATTTAAATTTTGATTTTTATCACCATAAGAGATAAAAATTTATTTTAAGAAACAAAGTAAAATTTATAATAAATAATTAATAATATATTTTAAAAAAGCTTCAAAAAAAAGGAAAATTTTATTTTTTAATTTAATTAATTTAGAGATCAAATAATAGAGTTTTTTACATCTGATGATTAAAAGTAGAAAATATCCTTAGACAATTTTTGAAATCCTTAAACCTTTTTAATATTTGCTCTATTTCTTGTGTAAGCAAATTTATTATTTGTGGTGATTGTAAAAATTTCTATCATTTTAAAATGTGTTAATAGGTCTTATGTCCCGATTAAGAAAATTTGGACTTGCAATAATTGTTGTAATTAATCTTCTGTTAATCTTTTTTTTAATTTTTTATTTTTTTTTTGAGTAATTAAAATTTTTATCAAAACTCACAGTTATTTTAAGTGAATGCATTTTATTTTATTCTCAGTTATCTTGAGTGAAAAACATACAATTAGACTCGAAAAAAACTCGTACTCGTCTAACTCGGAAAATTCGAGTTTATACTCGTACCCGTACTCGGCAAACTCGTAAAACTCGAGTATTTACTCGTGTAAAAACTCGAAAAAGTCTAAAAACTCGAGTTAAAAATTATGAATTTCACTAGTCAAAATTTTTTTTGTTATAATTTTGAAAGAGGAGAATATTGTGACAGTTGGACGTTTGAAGTTTTGTCTTTTAAAATAAATGAAACTGTTTCTTCGAAAACTGTCCCAACCACAAAATTCTACTCTTTCTAAATCATCTGCCAGAAACGAAAACAGATCATTAATGGCTTTGCTAACAAAGTCAAAAAATTATGAGTCCCATGAAGAAGTTGCGAGATTTAGTTTGCAAGAAGAGATTAAAAAAGAAAGAATCGATTTTTTAAATTTTAATGAAGACCAAACTGTTACTGGAAAGTGTATTAAGTCGTTTTGGAGTGAGGATGGTGAAAGATTTCCAAGACTAAGACAAGTTGCTTCAATTCTTTTCTCGATTCCAGCGTCGGCGGCTTTCATAGAAAGGTTCTTTAGTATATGTGGCTTATTTTGCGACAAGCGTTCAATGAACATGAATCCTGAAACTTTGATTGAAAAAATTTTGATTCATGTTAATGTTGATTTATTGGAAAACAAAGCGAAATAAAAAAAATTATAAAATTATATATTTTCAAATAGATTTGATATTAAATTTTGATTTACTAATAAACTATAATAAAAATTATTAAAAAATATAACAAAAAAAATTTTGACTAGTGAAATTCATAATTTTTAACTCGAGTTTTTAGACTTTTTCGAGTTTTTACACGAGTAAATACTCGAGTTTTACGAGTTTGCCGAGTACGGGTACGAGTATAAACTTGAATTTTCCGAGTTAGGCGAGTACTAGTTTTTTTCGAGTCTAATTGTATGGTGAAAAAAAACTTTTCCTTAATTTAAAAATTTGATGATTAAGAATTAACAACGCGATTAAAGTAAAAAGTGTTTTAAAATATAAATTCTTGCTGATTGATTTTGATTTAAATGGTCCCTGTCATTAACACACTCTTACAGGCTGGTTAAGCGTTACAAAAACTAAGTCTAAATCTTATTTGTCCTTGACTAATAGACCATATTATTTCCGTTGCCAGCATATTTTTCTGTTTCAGGTGGATTCCTCTGTCATTTGGATTTTCTATGAATCTAACCAACGCTAAAAACGTTATTTTAAAATTTCATACAAAATTTATTATTTTTTTATTTTTAATAAGGACCAAAATACTTATTGAGAAAATGAATAAAGCAAAACAACTGTTATCTATTAATAAACAATTAGAAACCAAATTTTTAGATATTTTATTAAATTTTAAATTTTTATAAATTAAGTGTTATTCGTTCTTTTATGACAGGGAAATTAGCCTATTTATGTCAAAGTTAAAGTCTGCAAAAACTATGAAAATTTTGCTGAAATTTTAAAAATTAATCAAACTTCCGCATTGAGTGGTATAAATTTTATTTCAGTTTGTTTATTTGCGGAATGATCTATTATGTCATTACAGTCAAAATTTTTACTATTTGTCTTTTTTGTATCGAAATAACCAAAAAACGCTTCAGCGCACCATCTAAACGAAAAATTCTACTAAAATACTATCTTTACTCCTGTTCTTCCTTTACACAAATTTTTATTACCGTATTTCATCGAATAGGAGTAAACACAAATAGAATAAACTTGCTTGTATTTAAGTCAAAAATTTGCCTTTATTTGAGTTGTTTTCAAAAAAAAAAATGTGTCTCGATCAAAAGAAAATTCAGCATTCTTTTGTCATATAAAACATGCATTTTTTGATTCTAATAGAAGAAGAAAAAAGATAAATTCCTTCCATTTGAATCACTTTTTAGGAGTGAAAAATTTTCGAATAAAAGAAACCCTTTGATGACCGAACTTTATTATATTCGAATAAATACGGTATATTCGAATAAATACTGGAAAATCTTTTTATTAAATTTTTTCATTTAATTTATAAATAGGCTAGTTTC
>QEOQ01000552.1:693868-710307 GCA_010279815.1 Brachionus plicatilis
GAAATAGTGCTTAACGTAATTTCACGTAAAATCTGGTAAATTTTTTTTTGATGCTTTGAATAGTCAAATATTTTTTTTGGAAAATTCTAGTAAAAAGGTAATAAATTATCTTTTGTGGCTCTAATACAGTAAAGTTACGAAAAATTGCGTAATTTTTCCCAAAACCACATATTGTAGCAGCATTGTATAATGCTTGAATAAAAATTTCCCTTTTTCTTTTACCTATTTTATAAATTTTAATTTTTTGTCATTAAATACTATTAATTCCTGGAAATTAAGAAAATAATACAAAAAACACCTAAAAATATTTTTAATATCATAAAAGCATCTAAACTTTAAAAATTTTAACTTTAAATTAGTGAATAAAGTAATCTTTCTTTTTTTTTCTTTTGTCCAACTGCGGTTTTTATGTCGCTTCGTATTTTCTAAATATTTTTATGGAAATACTAGAAGGAAATTATTTCTCTTTTAGTAATAAATTTCATTTATTAAGTCGTGCCAGAACTTGAGTTTGGTAATTGCCGATTAAATCATATATAAAAAATATCCAAAAATATTTTTATTGAATTCTAAAGGCTATTTAAATTAAAATTAAATAGTAAATATGTTAATCCAAATTCATGCAGCACAAGAGTTGTAACAACTTTACATTTGCTTGAATTCTAAAATTCTAAAAAGAGATTAAAAAAAAATTTTTTTTAAAGCAAAATTTATCATTTCTTTGGTTAATTAAAAATGTACAAATAAGTTTTTACAAGAAAAAAATTTATTATTTAATTTTTAACAAAATAGAATCCAATCAATCTAATTGTATTCTTCATTTGACCAAGATGAAGTTCGTGCTCGATTTGTATCAAAAGACTGGTTGACATTATTAGATTCGTCTTCAGATGTAAAAGGCGATAGATGACGACTATGTCTATTCACTAAATTTTGATTTAGCTGGCGATTTGGTAAGACTCGGCTCTTTGTGGGCGTCTCATCATAATTCTTAATTTGCCTATGTGCCTGGCGTAAAAACTGCTGTTGTTTGTAGTAAATTTTCAAGATCCCTTTCAAACCTATAAAAGCTATGCCACCGATAATAGATCGCTGAAAGTTCGAGTTCACTCGCTTGAATAAAACCTTGCCAAATAAAGTGGCTATTGTTGGTAAGATAAGGCCTCCACAAATAGTTCGAGTGAATGAAACTGGGTCTGAATTGGACGAATAGGAGACTGCGGGAGTTCTTGGCAAATATTGGTTGTTATCTAAAAAAGCAAAAATTTTTAAAAAATACACATAAAATTTTCAAAAACTGACAATTGGGAAAAATTAAATTTAGCAAAGGCAATTTTGTTGAGTGCTTTCTCCAAAATTTCAAGACCGCATCTTCCCATCTAATCAGCCTACCTAGCATGAGCATGACAGGTATTGTTGGAAGACCGATTAGCATTATAAGAGGGTCTGCCTTTTCCATAACATTTAAGCCCTCCTTGTGTCCCAGTACTTGCATTATTGTTACTGCTCCATAAGTAACCGCAGTCCAGTAGACCGAACCAACTAAAATTCCTCCCGCTAAAAATGGACATGACTTGCAAATTATGCGATCTATCATGTCCAAGACTTGGACCAGCATGCCACTCTTGGGATATACTATTATGTATGTGCTGCTACATTGCGGGCATGCAACTTCGACTGTACTGTTTCCTTGCTGCTTCTCATCTACCCATCTCTGTAAGCAAGATTTGTGCACCCATTTGGCAGTGCCTCTGCATTTGCATGGAGAAACCCATTGAGCAGTTCTGTCATCATCTTCGTTGGCAAAACATACCCAACAATGCTTGCTGAAAACGTAAATAAGTTATTTTGATATTGCTTTTTCAATTTAGAAAAAAAATTAAAATAATTACGGCTCTGGTTCAAAATTTGAGCTTGAGATCTGTGAATAATTGGATATGTTATTCATTGTTTTGGTGTTGCTTAAATCTAAATATTCTAAATGATAAGTTGAAACCATGTAATATTTATTTTATTAAGTGTTGCAAAATTTCAGAGCATTTTGAAAGGTTTTTTATTTTTTGAATAATTTTTTAAAATTATAAAAATTTTATTTCGCTTTTATTTTAGCAAAACCAGTTCACCTTTTGCTATTATGATAATACTGGTGAATATGGAAAAGCATAATAAATCAGCTTTCTGCAATTTTTTCCTAGATCTATATAAAAATAAAGTGTTGAAATCTTGCATTTTGCAAACTAAATGATGTTCGAGTTTGTCTTGATTTTTTGTTGGGTCTAGATTTACGTTTTATATAGCAATGTTATAGTATTTTTAACGTAAATATGATACTAACTTTTACTTTGAGTCAAAGTAAGTATCATTATGCAAGTTTTAAAGGCCATTGTAAAGGCGATTTATTATTTTTTAACTAAAATTACTCAAAAAAAATTTTTTTTCTTAAATTTGCATAACTGATGTTATTCTTATTTATTTTTCTAAATCATATAAAATTATAAATTAAACATAATTTTACTTTAAAAAAAATCAGCAGATAGAGGTTTTAGTTGATTTTGAGCAATTTTTTGAGGGTGAGGTAGAAGAATATAATAATAGAGAAAAAACACATTGTCAATTTTACTTATTTTAGCTTGTATAATGAGAAAAAAAAAACATTAACTATAAAAAATCAAAAAGAGGTAAAACATAAATTATATAAAAAATAACTTAAATAGTTAATATGAGACAAAATTTAGACTGAATCTATTTCAAGAATAGTTTAAAGAAATAGTTAAAACCCTCCAGATTTGAAAAATTTATAAGTTTTTTAGAAAAATTAATTTTAATTTTTCAGCTAATAATGATAATAAATGTGTTAAAATATCTGTACAATTCGTCTATTTACGCAAATGAATTTTTGAATTTTTTCTTTTTATCTTTAATTTTAAATTGATTGTATTTTTTTTAAAACTAAAACTGTATTATTAAACTAAAAATATCAAAAAAAAATTTGAATTTTAATTTGTGCTTTTTATCTTTTTATTAAATTTATTCTATGTTTTTTTTTCCAGTAATTAAATCGATATTTTTCTACATGTTTTATTTTCTTTATCTATGTTTTTTATCTTTTTATATATTTCGTTCTACCTGATTCATTTTTTGAACCAGAGAAGGATGTGTTGAAGAATTACTAAATTTTTTTTGAATTAGAACAACATTTGAATAATTTAGAATATTATGGTATGAATTTAGATGAAAAATGTGAGATCCGTAATTTGGTTTCTTATTTAGATCTTAATAATTCTTTGTTTATTTTAATTCGGTTCATATACTGACAAAGGATAAACAAAATTTTTTAAAAAAGTCAAATTAAAAATTAATTTTTTTTAAAACTTAATTAAATGTTGAAAAAACTACCATCAAACTTGATTTTTAAACAAATTCATATTTTTAATTTAATTAAGTAATTTTTTGAAAAGCAAGTCATTTTTATATTCGTCTAATTAAGATGTTGAAAAATTAGTAATTTTTGTTAATGAATTAGCACACTTCCATTTTAAATACTTAGATTTTAGCTAAGGATTAATCTTTTATTGAAATTAGCAAAAGAGTGAGGCGTTTTTAAGGAAGTATCATGAGAAAAGTTAATTATCTTTCAGGATAGCTTGAAATGTAGTTTTCGAAAAAAAATTGAAATTGGCGACCAATCCAAGGACTTAAAACAAGAATGGACAAACAATAAAAAATCAGATAATTATTTTAATGGAAATAAATTAAATTAAAATTGTTCACGAGATAAAAATGCATTTTTTTCCAATACATTTTCTTTCTGATTGTAATTTCTTTTTTTTATATTTTTACAGAATTTGATCAATTCTCTGGCTTTTAGTCAATTTTTGGTAAATAATACGATAAGTTTTCAGTAAATCTTAAATAATTACTTAAAATGCTCATAGAGTTTTAAAAAATTTTCTTTTGTTTACCTGATTTTTTAGAATCTATAATGTTTTATAGAATATATACTAAGTGACCTTTTTAAATAAAAAATAAAAACATAAGAGATTTAAACTCATTAAAAATAGATGAAATTGCTTCAAATTTTCAATAAAAATTGGATGGTATTCAGGTAACTGAATGAGCTTTGTGAAAGTGAAATGAAAAATTAAAGTTTAATTTTTTTATTGAAACAAAACAGAAAAATTAAGCGAAATTTAGCTCGAGTACCACAAAATCTGAATAAAATACCCTAAATTATTTATTTTTTTCCCAAAATGTTAAATAAATTCCCCAATTATTAAGATTATAAAATATTGTATAAAAAAATAACTAATACTAAATTAAATAAAAATCCAATATTTTTGACAATTTTTATTAAAAAATGACAATCAATTTTAAAAAAAGTACCTAAATTATTAGAATCGAGTGTTTTTATGAAAAAGATAGCATTCTATCGAAATTTTTAGGCTGGAAATCATATGAGTCATATTTTTCTAGAAAGTTAATGTCATTGAAGTTACTTGCTTAAAATTTAAATTTGAATAATTTAAAAATCGAAAAAAAATTGATAGAAAGAAGTTAATTTAACGCTGAACCTTATGGTTAAATAGGTTTATATTTCACATTCTTTAGTAGTTTAATCATAAAATAAATTAAAAATAATCCATTTAATTTTCATTTTATAATTCACTTATTCAAAAGACAAACCCAAGCTCATAAAATTATTTGGACATTTTTTTTTCCATCAATTTGCGTGAATGTTGAGAATTTACCAAATTTTAAGTAAAATCTGGTAAATTAATGATTTTTCGTTAATTTTGGAAAAAACAAAAGCCGAACATTGTTATATTTTTCTTACAAAATTTAGGTAATATTTATTAAATTAGTTATCTATTTTTATAAAAAGTGTTAACAGATAAAACTTTTTTGCTCGACAATAGAGCCTCCCGCTATTTAAAAATTAATAATTAAATTAAAAAAGTATGTCTTTTTTTTTAATTTTAATTTAATTTAACTTTAATTTTAAAAAACCTAAAAAGACAAAACAAAAATTAATATTACGTCAAATACAAGAAATTGTGATCTCTAAAGGAATTCTTAAGTAACAAAAATTTCCATCTCAAAAAGTGAAAAAGTTTCTTTATATCATTTCTTCTATTTAGAAAACAAAAAACTCTGTTTTTTTTTTAATTTCTCTTAAATTCGATACTTTTTTATAAAAAAAATAACAAACTCCAGTAATTTTTTGAAAAAAATCCAAATTTGGTGAATAATATACATATTGATGCAAAATTTTTTTTTGTTAAAAAAAAATAAAAATTCAATATGTGTCCTCATTTTAAAAAAGTCCTGCCATTTTATATTTACTGTGATCTTTCATAAATATCTTCAATAAACTAATTTAAAAGCTGGACAAAAAAAACTTTAAGGACCAAAATCAATACTTCGAAGGAAATATATATTATAAAACTCAGCCAAATTTTTGCCAAAATATTAAAAATCTAAAAAAGAATATTTTCAATACAGTTTAAAAAATGACAGGAGAAGTTCAAAAACTGGTAAAGTTTACTTTGATTCTTTTTAAAATTTCATTTCAAGTACTTAATGAGTTTTCTGTTTTTTCATGGTGTTCTTATATAGAAAACGATCATTTGAAGGAATTTAAATTCCAAAAATTGACTGAAATAAACCGAATAAAAAATATTAAATGTTCAAGCTCATCATCTTTAAAGTTAATTTTATTAGATCCTTAATCAGATCCCGATTTGTTTATTGTTGGGTCTGTGGTTTCATCATGCCAAAGAATCCGCTACAAACATATTTCAATATGGTGCCACACTTAATTAAATTTTCCCAACACACCAACTGTAAATCAGAACAGAAGATTTTAGAAAACACCGTAGTAAAAAACAATAAATTTTTGAGAAAAAAATTTCCTTTCTTTATATCATACGCTTAAGTTTACTGAGAACCCATTAAAAAAAGCAATTTTTTTGAATTTTATTCGGAGAAATAATTGAGCTTCTTTTTGGTTTCTTATTTTCATTCTAAATTTCAAAATACATATTTGACTTAATCAAAGATTTATATCAAACAAATATTTTTTAAATAAATTTTTTTAATAAACTTTTTTTAAATTCAGTTAGTTATTAGCTAAAAAATATTTCTATTTTGGTTTTCGTTTGCTTAATAAAAGAGGATTCAAAACAAGTCTAACTTTCATTTGGAAATCCTTGGGTTTTTCTCCCAAAATAAAAAAATATATAAAAAAATTTTTGAAATGAAAACAGTGAAAAAAGATTAGTTAATCTTTCTAAATTACTAAATTCTTTCTGTTGTGGTACAACAGATTTGATAAGTTGACCCTTAAGATGAGGTCTAATTTAAATCTATAAAATTGTTTCTGAATGTTAATGAATTAGTGAATTTATAAATTGCTTGAAAAATCATAATGAGATTTCTATTTTATAGCAAACTTTATAAATTTTAACATGAATAAATGAAAATTTAAGTATTCAAAAGACCTATAATACTTAAGAATAATTAAATAAATTTCTAGATGAATTTTGAATAAGATTCAAGCTTAAATTTAATAAAGAATAAAAATAATATTAAAATCTATCTTATCTATGGAAAAAATGATATTTTATCTAAAATTCATTTTTTTCAAGAACAAACAAGATAAATTTATCATATTTCTAAATTTCATAAACATAATAAACTTTCATTTTTTAAAAAATTTTAAGAATTTAAAAAAAAAATTAAGGTGTTCTTTTTAGAAAAACTAAATATCAAAAGATATTATTACTAAATTAGAAAAAAATTGAGCTATCTCGAAAGAAATAATTCGAAAGATTATTTATTTGATAAAATTAAGAATATTTAGTTTTTTTTTTGTTTAAAAAAAAATTCTTCAAATTATATTATTTTTTATACAGATACGAAAATAACGAAAATAACTTTCATTAAAAAAGATAAAAAATTTATTCTATTTAATAATTTCCATAATTGATAACAATAATTAAAATAATAAAAAAAACTCATCAAAATAGTGTTTGATTTAAATTTCTGTGGAATAAAACGTGATTTTTAATCTGTTTTCAATTTAAAACCTATATATTGTTGCGGTGACAAGTTCGAGAAGACTAAAAAGCCGAAGAGACGATTTGTCATATTCTAACTGATAAATTGACTTAAATGAAGCATTCTGAAGAACCTGTAGTTTTTGCATTTTTGTTCCGAAAACACAAGATATGGCGAAAAAATTATTGTCTAAAATGATAACGGGTGTAGAATAAAAAATGGCCCAAAATTTATTTTATCATAAAAAAATTTTTATTTTATCATAAATAAAGGCTTTAAATTTTTTTTAAAATTATAACTGAACCCTCCGTTTTTGAAAAAATAATATCAGTTAAGGTATTGTACTCCATGAAGACGCATGATAACGAGCTTAGAGCGAACAGTCTTGGTATGGTCTTGCAAAACATTTGGGTCCATATTGAGAGTTAATAAGAAGTTATTACAGGTTAATAGGAAGAAATAAAAAAGTTATGCCGCTTTTAAAGATTGATGATTGTTTTGCTTGTTTGAGCTGATATTAATAATTTTTGATGCTTCTGATTCAAGCACACTGTGACTAAGGTCTATAGTTATTCTTGTTTTCTTTGTAAGAATCTTTCACTAGATTTTTTTGACGCTTTCCAAATGGTTTTTGTTTTTATTTCACTGAAATTTCCGGAGTCAATATTTGGCTCAGTTTCCTAGCTCGAATAGTCTTAGCGGATTAGGGTGTACATCAAGAAATGACTGCAGCGGCTGTGGAGTTGACCTGAGTCCATTAGTTGGACAAGCAAATTGTAGTTGTACTGGAAGATTGATCATTGAAAAGCTAAAAGTATCAAAGGCTTTAGATAGCCGTTAGTTGGTAAAATGGTTTACATTTAAGTTTCAGTAATGTAGTTTGTGATTTACTTCACCATCATTATTATCCACGCCGTAAAGAACGTGGTCGTCTTTATCTTTGGCAAAAATTGGGGCTAAATTACAGTAAGATGCGGTGTTACCCTGTTTTTTGGATGACGCACATTTAAGGCCTTTTTCTTTGCAGTCAGCAATTTTATGGTCAGTAATTGGTAATTGCGGCAACCGGGTTCACCGACGCTCTCAATGGAAACTGGATACCTTGTATAAATGTGTTTTTTGCTAACTTCGTGACTTATTCTTTTCGTTTATAGTGGTATCAATCAAATTTTTGTTTTAATTATTCCTGATGTGATGCCTTGATGTGACCAAAGTCGATATCGTTCAAGTACTTGTCATAAATTTTATCAATTAAATGATGTTGTACACTTTCTTAAATTTTAAAATTTTAGATTTTTCACTTTCAAATGAACAATAAACAAATATATTAATTTAAGACTTATATTTTTTCGTGCTATAATATTTTAATTATTTGCTATAATAAAAAAAAATAAAATGATATAAAAATTAACGGAAATGATATAAACTAAAAAATAAAATTGATATATAATTGACACAATCTGATATAATAAATAATACCTGTGATATAAAATAAAAATATCGATGCTATAAAATTATATGTAATGACAATATATCAACCATCTGAACTCCAAGATGAAAACAAAAGTGACGATGAAATGGACGATTCCTTTGAAATATATTTAGACGATGATAATGATGAAAATGATGATGAATCAATGGAAGAAATTACAACAAATATTTTGGAAGCAAGAACACAACATAATGATGAAACTGGCTCAAGCGATCGTCATGATTTTGTTGTAACAGTATCAGATAATGAAGAAAATATTGATCCTATTGTAGTTGCAAAAAAAAGAGGAAGACCAGCTGGCTCAAAAAATAAACCAAAAGATCAATCAACCGGGTCTAATACTCATAAAAGACCAAAATGAAAATAGTTGACCTTTTTTTCTTTTTTTTTTTTATTTTTTTTATTTTTATATCATTTGTATTTTTATTATACTAGAAAAATAAAGAATTATAGCAGAAAATAATAAAATAAAAATAATATTCTTATAGCATTATTTTTTTATAGCAAACAATTAAATTATTATAGCACGAAAAATAAGACCCTTAATTTAATTTGAACACAATTTTCAACAATATTTTGTAACTTTGATGTTGATTTCCAAAGAAAATCTTTTCGATAATTCTCTTTAAATTTGCTCCCAAAATTTCGACATTTATAAAAAAGTGCATTTAGGATGTTTCAATTAAAAAAAAAAAAACCAGGGAAAACCATCAAATTTTTTAACTTTATTAAAAATCTTTCAAATAGGAAATAGGGTCTAAAACCAAAAACATTAGGTAATCTTTAAAAACAAAAATCAGGATTGGTTTGACATTTTTATTTCATACAATTTTACTCTGATATTTTTGATTCTGCCAATCTTAACCATCTCCGTGAAAACTTTTTTCAGTTTTTGTTGGTATTTCGGCATTTTCGGTTTTGATTTCTTGTTCGTTGATTTTTATCGTTTTACCGACTATATCTCTATAATTAAAGCGTCTAGTAAATAAGACATTTTTTCAGTAGTCGTGACTTTATCAATGTTCTGAATTAAACTAGGAACATTTAAACATAGAAATGACTTTATTATTGTAGTGCGGCTGATAGATTCGCAAACTTGTTTATAAGTCACAGTTTTAAGTCTAAGTCATGACTTGAGTTGACTTAAGACTTGTGACTTAAAAACAAGTCTGTAGATTCGTATGAATTCCTATTGACTCCTTTTGACTTCTGATTGCGTTATCACAAACAGTGAGATCGGGTTGGACCTTATGATGCACTTTTGACACACAATACAATCTAACCTGGTAAAATCAGATCATGATTATTCTGGAATTTCCATTCGGACATGTTGTTTTCGGACTAACGATTTTTTATAATCGTTCAACATGTAAAATAAATTAATTAATCCGGCAAAAATCTTGTGAAATGGGGGTTAGTCCGGATAAAAATGTATAATTTGGAACAATTTTTTGGTGTTTTTGTAAATATTCACGCTATTTTTAGACAGAGCTTTAAATCTCACTATGCTTTCCAGTTGGTTCCTTTTTTTGTTATATTAGATAACGATTAGATAACGAGAATTTAGAAAAATTAATTATGTCTGATATCAAAAAGTGATGTATTAACATACCTTGATTAAAATTTGACTTCATTGTGAAATAAACTCCCTAATCCGGAAAAACACACATTTAAATAATAAAAGAATTTAGAATAAAAATATATTGTGGTTCATGAGCGTTGAAAAGCATAAATCTATTAGATATTTAGATAAAAAAAACTAATATATTGTTAAAGCTTATTTGAATTCATTCTATTTAAAAAAAAAGAAAAATTTCATAAATTACTTAAAAATGAAAATCATTATTCTGTCTTTACTGGAAATCATCATCTGAATCATTTTCATTATTAATAATTGATTAATCTTCCTTCTCTAATTTCCCTTTTTTGTTTATTTTAATATTTTTCTGATTAAAGTAAAAAAGTTATAAAAAAATCAAATTTTCGGATTCTTCTAAGAATTTAGTGATAGCTCTTTTTGGAGACAAAAAAGAAAGAATTTTAGCTAAAATAGGCCAAAACTTGATTAATTATCTAGCATGAAAAAATAAAGTAAATTGAGATAATTTACACATATTCTTAATCAGCACATTCAAAGCTATAAAAATAAAAAAAATTAAAAAAAAATTATGCATATAAAATTGTTTCAACAAATAATGTAATTGTATTTTTTTCATTAAAAAACGTAAAATACTAACTATTTTTATTTTTTGATCCAGCTTTTTTGCTGCTTACTCACTATTTCTTTCTTTTAATCTTATTTATTTTGTTACAGTTTGCTCATTGACTATTGACTCAGAGTCGGACTCATTGCCGATGTCTTTAATTAATCTGATTTCATTACGCTAACGAATTAAAGGCAAATTTTTATAAAAGACATGAAAAAAAATTCTTATTCTTTTATAATCCAACGGGTCCAAGTCATGATTTTGACTTTACTTGTTAGGTTAGTTTAAATTTTAGAGAAACCAGGACAACGCTTTCTAAGAGGGATGTTCATTAAGTTAAAAGTTCTAGAAGAAAAAAATTAATTTTTTCTTTACTGTTCTTAGAGGCTCCATCGAAAAATTATTTTCTATTTCTTCAAAAAAATACGCTTTTTTAAAAAATATTTGACTCTATTTATTAATTTATAAAACTGCTTATTAAAAACAACCCTATTTTCAGTATTTTTGTTTTCTAAATAATAATTTTTCTTTTTTGTATAAAATATAAACTCGAAAAAAAAATAAAACATTTATATGATATTAATTTTAGCAAATTTATGAAAAATCGTGAAAATTAAATGATTTTTATAGTTCATTTTGAATTTCGAAGATAAAAGTTAAAGATAAATATTTTAAAATTATCAAAAAAAAAAACAGAAATGGTCTTTTAAACGAATTTTACACAAGTTAAATTTAAAAAGTAATTTTTTTTCGCAGAATCAGCGCTTTTAACTTTCTAAATGATAGAACCTTTCTTATTATTAGTAAGATTTAGCTGAGAACGATATCAGGTGGATTGACAAAATTTATCATAAAGTTAAATTGAGATCTTTGAGAGAATTTTTATAAAAGTTCATTTTAATTAAAACTATTTTTTATGATGAAGTAATTTTATAAAATATATAGAAGAAAACAAATATTCTAAAAATTAACCTTTTTAATTTAGAAAATATTTAAATTTTTCTTTTTGTTTAAATGTCTTTTTTTTACACTACATCGCCTTTAAGGCGTTTATTGAAATAAATAAATAAAATGGTTCGTTTGAGCTTTTTAATCAAAGCAATTTTAGAATTTGTAACGATAGAATCGTTTAGATCAGGCGACCATCTTAAGAAAATGTCAAAAATTTATTTTAGTTTCAAAAATGTTTTTATTATGATAAAAAAATCAAGAATAAATAAATTCTACTTAAGTAGAGATTTTTATATTTTATCTTATATTTCAATTCATTGAAATTTTTTCTAGAAGAGCTTTTTCGCATTTTTATTTTAAATTTTAATTTTGCTCTGAACAGAATGTGAGAAATTTAAACATTATAACATATATAACCAAACATGTCAAAAATAATTAAACAATTTTAAGCCTCTTTAATGTAATATTTGAAAAAAAAAATTTAAATATTTTATTTATCAATGAAAAATGTAGATGGTTTTACAAGTTTAGAAGAATATTTTTTGGAACAATAATTGACTTTCAATTAAGCTTGTTTTTAGAGTAAAAAAAGTAGAGATCATTTGCAATTTGAAATTTTATCTCAAAATTAAGTATTTGTTATACGTATAGAAAAAAAATGTTAAAATTATATTTTGCTATTCATACTTAAGTCCAAAATAAAAACTTTTTGTTATGTTGCTAGCTAGAAATATCTCGAAGCTTCGATTATTTACAGCTTTCAAGTGTGCAAAGAAAGTAGTTCAACTTTTTCTATTTAATTAAATGCGCAATCTAAAATTCATTTGGAAATTTCAAAATAAAAGGTGTATCAAGGAATTATGTTTCAAATGCTACCATCTAAATATAAGAACATTAGTATTTATTTAAGAGGCATTTTGGCTTGAAAATTCGGCTAAATAATTAAAGACTAAAACAAAATCATATTTTTTTAATTCCTCATAAATTAATTTCGAAATTATAAATTAACACGCCCTTTTAAGAAAACTATTTGAAATAAAATAAATCTGAAATATTTCAAAAAATGAAAAATACTAGTTTCATCATAATGAATTGAACCATTCTATTTACTGTGACAAAAATTTATCATTTTTTTTTCATTTTTTTCTAGGTACTCAAATGCAAAATCAAAGTCAATTTAGTATCAAACCACGCGGCAAACTACCAAATTCGTGTTATTTCGACGTTTGTACAAAATCTGTTCCAGAGACAGAAAGTGTCAGCGACCATCGAACAGAAATAATCGAGGCTCAGAACGAATCCACTCAAAATGAACAAAGCCAAGCTCAGACAAGCAACATTTCCATTTGGTCATGTGTTTTCTCGCCAGACTATAACTACATGGCATGGTCATGTGGACACGGTCTTGTCAAAGTAATGCAGTGCAAAAAAAATGAACTGAACCAGAAAGAGGAAAATAAATTTTGCTGCAAAAAATCAGAAATTTTCGAAATCCAATGCTCGGATTTGGTATGGTCAGTTGCCTTTGGTTCAAGTAAATCCTATTACAAGTATTGCACAAACTCAAAGCGTTCTCAAGTCTATCATCGATTCAACTTTGATGAAATAAGTCTTTTGCTTGCAATAGGTCTTTCAAATGGTCGCATTAGAATTTATGATGGAACCACTGGACACTTCTTGTTTGCTCTTTACGACCACAATGACTTGATCCGCGACTTGAAATTCAGTAAAGACGGCAGTTTGCAATTGGCTTCGGTCTCCAAAGACGAAACCATTAAGCTTTGGAATATGTATGACGATGGCAATATGTACAAAACATTGAAAGGCCATACTGGTATGGTGTATTCATGCGACTGGTCACCGACCGCTCCATTGCTTTGCTCAGTGGGCAGCAATAGGCAAGCATTTATTTGGAATATGAATGATTTCACCATGGCTTCCAAGCTTAAGGAGCATTTACATGATGTGGTTACTTGTGAATTCTCTCCTGATGGTGCCATTTTGGCAACGGGAAGCTATGATACAACTATTTGTCTGTGGCAGCCTCATACTGGACAGTTGATAAAGAAATTTTTTCATTTAATTCCACCTCCAAGCTTTATTTATGCCGGTGGACACAATGGTACATTTATATAAAAATAATTAATTTGAATTTGTTTAATTTGTTGACCTAGGGGCTTATGTGAGATCATTGAGATTCAGTGTCAATGGAGATCATTTAGTTTCAATATCCGATGATAAGTAAGATTTTTTTCTTGAATTTTGAATATTGTTTTTATTTTTTATTTTATTCAAGAAAAATAAGAATATGGTCCATGTTCACCAAAGGATCTGTTCCTTTGTGCGAAGTACCTCACAAAGACGCCATCAGTCTCGCTTATTCTTCTAATTCACGCTCAATAATGACAGGGTAAGATAAAATTTAATTTTTTTTTGTGGAAGATAGATTCTATTTGAGATTTTAGAACGCGAAGTGGCATCATTGAATATTATGAAGTAAAGCCAGTGATTCCAAAATTGATGGTTTTGTGTCGCAAAGTAGTCAATCAATTTACGGAAAATAATTTAGTCAATGAATTATGTCTGCCTAATGAGCTAAAAAAGTATCTACAATACGAAGATTTAAAAGATCATTCATCTCCAAAAGCTAGTCTAAATTTTAATGCGAAACTGAATGCAGCGCCCAATGCTAAACAGTTCCAGGCGACCATTGCATTTTAATTAATCAAATGAAATTTTGGATCCCAATAGATAACTTGTCTACATTTTTTCAATTTTTTTTTTAATTGTTTTGCTCTAAGTTTTTTTTTTCTAAACTTTATTTTTATGTATGCTTGAGAGGCACTATCGAACAGGTTTATTTAAATGGTAATTTAAGTGCTTGCTCAAGTTTAAAAAATTAAAATATTGTACATTTGATTTGAGAACTTTTCCATTTTATTTTTTTGTTCAAAAATGGCAACTATTTAAAAAGAGATTGTTCAATCGATAATTAGTCAATACTGACTGATTAATTGGTTTTTGATTTTTTTATCAAAAGACAAATTTTTTAATTTTCGATCAATTTTTACAAAAAATTTTCTAAAGCCTACAAGAATGATGGGTTAGAATTCTCAAAAATTGAAAAAAAACTAATCATTTTTATTATATTTTTCTTAGACGATTAAAACATAAACCTTTAATATTATTAGTGGTGCTTTGTTAAAATTCTTAAAAAGTTAGACCTTTTAATGGTTGCAGCTATTCAATGGTTAAAGGCTTAAAAAATTTATAAAATTTTTTTTGGGACTTTTTACGCGTTTAAAAGGTTTATATAAATTAAAGTAAATTTCAAAAATGGAAATATCGGTTTGTGTTATACGTATTCTAAGAAAATTTGAGTATGACAGAGAATTTGTCAGTAGGACTAAACTCTAACGATTGAGCGAACTTAACGTTGTCTGCCCTATATTTAGTGTTTAACATTTGCTTTCTTTATTTAATTATAAATTTTTATTTAATTTGGATAATAAATAAATTATAAAAAAATAAATTAATTTTAATTCTGGAAAAAAAAAGTAATTAATTAAATATTTTTAACTTATTCAAATGCACATTGAAAAGGTCACACCATCTAAAAGATGCTATTTCAAGTGAGCAATTTTTGCAGATTTTACCTTTAGGTTTAACAAAGTATGTCAAATTCAAAAATGTACCTTTGCATTAATTCAATTGAGAAATAAATATTTTTTCATTATTTATTTATATTGACACTTTTATTAAAAAATAATAACTATTTTTAAATAAAGTATTTAAATTTTATAATTTAAAAAAATGAAAAATATTAATTTTAATTAATATTAATTAAAATTAATTAATTTTCATTAATTAATTAAAATTAATTTTTTTTTTTCAATAACAGCAGATTAACAATTTACAAAACACTAATTTTTTCAAACACTTATTGAACTAAACATTTTTTAAAAACTTAAAATCAAAATTTATTTTTTATCTGTTTTGAGCTAAAGCTTATTAAAATTATTAAAATTAAAAACGATAAGTTAAAATAATTAGAGTTCGCTGCACCATAATTTTAAAATTTTTTAAAATGAATTTTTCTTCCTCTCGATACTTTCACCTTGTGTTTTTGTCCCTCAGCTTTCATTCTAGCGTGATATCTCATTGACCAAAATTTTATCAAAGAGAGTTAGAATGGGGGGTCCACTGAGGGTAGGTTTTGACGGAATTTTATGAAATACATTCCTGGTACCTGTTTTAATTTTACTAAGGTAATCAAGGGCGCTAAAAAATAATATCCACCAGCTCATAAATACAGAAGAATTTTTTTTTGAATTTTTCTTAAAAAATTAGAAAAAAAATGAATTTTGTAAAAAAAAGAACTTAAATTTTTTGTTTAAATCAGTGTTTTATTAGATCTGATGACATTATCTAAATAAACCGACTTTCATGGGATCCCGTTATTGGTGAATTTTATTTCAAAATTAGAGAAGAAAATAAAAATTTGCGGTATTTATTCAAATTTTTTATCTTCCAAAAAATAAATCAAATTTCCAAAATGAATGGTTTGGACTCAAATATACATATAAATGGCAAAATGAAAATGAATTTACATTTTTAGATTTTTTGTTCAATATTTCAGAAAATAAATAAAAGCTTTTCCAAATTATTTAGATACCAAAATTACAAAGAACAGAGCAAAGTGTAAAAAAATTAAATAACTTTTTTTCAAA
>QEOQ01000552.1:710445-757073 GCA_010279815.1 Brachionus plicatilis
ACTCACCTAGCCTGGCTATGCAGATCTCCTTTTATAACTAATACTATTAATATTATTATTATTATGCAGGTCGAAATTTCGTATCTTTCACATAAAACGATCTTTCAAAATATGATATTTATTTTTATTTCATTGTTAAAATTTTTAAGTTTTTTCGCATACCAAATTTTTTCAAAATTTTTTCAAAATTTTGACTTTTAGTGCCGCAAAAAACGTCTGTTTTTTGAATGTAATCTTCAATTAAATAAAAAATAAATTCAAATGAAATTCAAATAGGAAATTTGATTCATTTTAGGATTCAATTCGATATTAAAATTTTTGTTTTTTGCTTTTCAAACGTAAATATATTTAAAATATTTTTTAATAGAAATTTACATGAATCTTTAAAAAATTGCTTAATTATTTTAAATATCAATTAATATTTTTGCCATTACAATTGTGATTTAAGTTTGTAAGGATCATGACTAAAAAATTAAGAGATGTCCATACAGAATAAAAATAATTGTTAATATTAGATACAATAAATATTAATCTATCAATAAACATTAATTAATTCTCAACCAAACTTGAATATCATATTTAGCTTTTCTTAAAATTTTCGAATATACAATTAAATGAATTATGTTTGAATGTCCTATATTTGACTTCAACGCTAATTTTCAAATTGACGAAAATAATCACAACAATATTCATAAATTTATTAAGATTCTAAAAACTTAAAAAAAATACTCAATAAAATATCTAAAAATTATTAACTAAAAACATCAATTTATAATCATTTATTTGACAAAATATTTATTATTATAGCTGGATTGTCATATCATTAGACTTTTTCATTATCAAAGGTTTTATTTTTTTAACTCTCATTTCGATTCTTTTTATCTCCGAAATGCTTTCACTTTTCACAGTTTGGGAAATTTTCAGCATTTTGATGATAAATGTTTCTTGCAAGAGATCAAAACATACTGCCAAAATAGCTATGCCTACAAACAGATAAATACCAGCGATCAGTAAATTTCTGTTAATTGTATTTTTGTTCTCCATTTTCTCAAAGTGCTCAATTCCTGGCACAATGTCCCCAAAACCTAAACAAAAAATGTTAATTAAATTGAATTTTTAAACATTTTTTTACCAATTGTGGACATAGTGATGAAAGAAAAATAAGTAGATTTTATCAGAGACCATCCTTCCAAATTTTTGAACATTATAGAGCCAGCAAGGACGTATACAAAAATTATTATTGTCACTATAAACAGTGGTACTGATACCTTTTTTTCCGAATTATCTTCTTCCGAATCATCTGATTCTGGTTCACTGTCCAGATCATTCTCGACGGAATTCTTAATGAAATGGAGCCTTTCGATTGAAAACATATTCAGATCGATTTTGTCTGGTTTAATTTTTGCCTTATTTTGACTGTGATTTTTTTCCAAGTAGCGTTCGCGGATAAAAAATATCATACTAGAAAATAAGGATCTAAAAACATCGGCCAAGTCTCCACTCAATTTTGACAAACATAATAAACATAGAGGGATTCCGATCATTGAAAAACAAATGCAAACTATCATTCCTTCCCATGTAATTGGCTACAAAACCAATAATTTATAAAAATTAAATAAAAAAAAATCATACCGTTATATGCCCGTATCCTAAAATTAATTAAAGCTTAAAAATTTGCTTCTTAATTTTCTTCTTACCTATGGTGGTCAAAACGCTGAGCGTAAACAGAAGCGAACTTTCCAAAATCCACGATGTGTCTTCAATACAGTTCTGTCCACTATACTTGTATGTATTGTAAATTTCGATTATGTTTTTACGATACTCTAGTAGCATGGCTGGCATGTCTTTGTTATAATTATCAAGAAATATTTTCTCTTTTTCAATTAATTTATTGATCCAAGCTCTATTTGATGTTTTGGAATAGCTGCCTATATTTGTTGTGTTCAGCCAAACGTAATCGAATATTGTTGTGGTCAATTTTTTCACCAAAGCTTTGTATTTTCCTTCACCTTCTTCACATTTTTGAATGCTGGCATGCTTTTCTAACAATTGGAATATGAACCCACCGCTAATTGTGAAAATTATCACCTTAAATTTTAAGTTAAATAATCCTGTTAGATTGAAAATTAAAAATTTCAACAATTTTTATCTCAAGAATTATTCCGGTAGTCCGGATCAAGTCAAAGACTTTAATTTGAAAGATAAAATTTTTTAGCTTAAATTTAGTTTTAATTTTAATTTTTAATTTTTTTTTTAATCTTAAACGATTCGTATTAGGATTTTAGGGATAACCGATTTTTTTCACTTATAACCTTGGTAAAAAACTATTAATTATTGTTAATTTTTTTTAAAAGCCAAAATTGGATTGATAATATTTGATATATAAAGTTACAGAAATTGAAAACTTAAGTGCTATCTGAATTTCAAACTTTTGACTTGAAACTCGAAAACTACATACTTTGAAACCCTAAATTTAATTTTTTTTTGGAACACTCAAAAAAAGAATTTTTTACTCCTAAGTGTCTAAAAATAACAAGCCCTCTAAAAAGTTATGGTTCTTTCAGATCCAGATATTCGATGATAAGATTGGGATATTTTTTAAATTCATGTAAATTCTGGAAGAAAATAAAATTTTCTACACTCTGGTTTGTATAAAAAGCTAAAAACAATGTTTTTTTTTCACTTGAAACGTATGTTGTCCATCCTTAAGACCCACATTTTTTTTAAAAGTCAGATATTAACTTAAAATTCTGCATAAAATCAAAATCAAATTTGGCTTTGATTTTATGCATATAAAAAAATTCTTATTAATCAAGAAATTGATAAAATGAAATGATTTTGATTTAAGGTCTCTGATATACAGAGTTGGTCAAAAGTCAAAGTCATGAAGTCAAAGCATTTTTTTTTTCTTTAATCGGCACTTTTTTGGATTCTTATTTAGTAGGCCGCTACAATAACTACCTGGAACGGCAAAAAATCATATGACTGTGATCTTGACAGATTGATTGCCGTTCCAGATAGTTTTTTTGGTGGCCTAGTTCAGGTCTAAAAAAATAAAAGTCCAAGCCGAGACTTTAAAATAAAATAAATATTTTCAGAGTTAATATTAACAATATAAAAATTTATATTAACCAGTAATTAAGTAAATAACTTATTTAATATTATCAAAATATATTTAATCTTTAACCAAAAATCTAAATATTATCTAAGGTATTTAATTACCAGTGATTTTGAATAAGAAACATTAAAATTCATTGTTTCCTTACCTAATTAATCGATTCTCATATAATTTTAAAAAGATCGATGCTTTTAATGAATACTGGAAAAATTTTATAAAAATAATCTTTTTGAAGAACAATTTTTCATGAAGATTTTGTCTAAATTATATCAACTCTTTTTTTGAAATAATTTTCAATCACCAAAGATATTTTGATTTAAAAAATTCTTTTGATATTCTTTATTTCTAGTTATTTTTTTTATTTTTCCTTATTATTAAATTCAAAAGGCTTGTTAACTAAAAAAATCAATATTCGTATATTTAAATAATTTACCGACTTAAAAAAATTATTTTAAATTTTTTATATGCCAAAATACGTTTTGAAATTAATGATTAAATATATGAATTAATTGGATTGGTTACAAAAAACGCTATAACGGGTGGCCAATAATGCTTGTCCGAAATTTCAATTAGAAAAAAACTTATGATCAGATAATGATAAAATAATGAAAATTTACAGTTTGATACAAAATTTTGTCTTTTTTTCGAAAATAATAATGGTTTTTCGCATGCTCTTTGCTCAGGTGCAACACATACCCTGACTCAAATATGTCCTCGGTGGTCAAGATAATTCGAATACAAGTGTGATATATCAATTTGTAGAAAATTTTATCCTAATTAAAATGAGCCATTGTTTGTTTTAATCGGATGATTTTTGAAGGAGTTATGTTAAAAAACTACAAAATTTTAAGATTTTATGAAAAAGTGAAAATTCAGTAAAATGATCGTTTTTTTCATATATCTTTGGACCAGAATTAGATGTTGACCTGAAATTTTACACACATATTAAATAGAGAATTAGCTATTGAATGAATTGCTAATTAATTTTTTTTGATTTAAAGCATTTTTTTAAGAGTTTTTTTACATTAATGATATGGTCCCTCTCTTTGATATATATTTCAATGATTTTAATATGAAGCCTCTATATAAAGTATATCATTTAAAAGCTAAGATCCTAAGCTACCATATAATATATAATTCTTAATATATGCACGGATTGCATAATTTTTTAAATTTTTTTATTACTTTTTGATCCTTTTCGAATAATTTTTCTAATAAGACATTAAAATAATTAATATGGGACATCCCCAATATTACATATTGAGTCGAAACCATGTATTTCACTGACAGACAATAGCTCATTTTACATTTAAGAGTTCTAGTTCATCTAAGTTTTGTTCTCTTTTAATTAATAGTCAATAACAAAATCTACTTAATATTTTAAATATTTTTTGTAAAAACAAATTACCAAAAAAACGAGCCCGAGGTGAGAGAATAGAGCCCTTAAGGTTCTCTTAAAAAATTCTTTTAAAAATATCGACTTGTTTCTGCCATCCATGGAATCTTACTGATATATTTAAAACAGTTTTCTTTTAATACTTTTTAATTTGATATATGTTGTATCTGTTTTTAAAGAATCAAAATTTTATATGATTGAAATTTAAAATATTTGGTTAAATCGAACCTCATGTTTGGTAATCATTCAAATAAATTTGATTATACAATCATAAAATGATATTTTTTCGATATACATTTGTATTGATAGCTCACGTACTTTGGTTATTAGCTTTTAGAAATAAATTATTAAATTTTATTTATGATTTTAGCAAAAGAACAATTTTTCATCAATTTAAAAAAATAAAGATTTGATTTGAAAGTTTGAATATTTTGTAATTTTTTAATCTGATGTTTATATTATAATAGAAAATAAATTTAAATTCATTATATCTTAGTTTTCAATTTTTTGAATAACTTCAATATTAACATGCTGATTCATCTTTTGGTTTTACACTGATAATTGTGGCTTCGCGTATTTCAATTTTTGAATTTTCTACATCAGATATTTCTTTATTTATTTCTGGCTGCGGACTTGTCGGTAATTGCTCTTGAGGTTCGTCTTCTTTTTTCTTACAGCAACTCAGTTTTTCTGCTATAGCGCCGAATTTCTCAGAAATTTGATCTTGTATCAGCTGAAAGCACATTCCTAAAATGGCTAGGCCAACATAAATGTATATTGATGCTATGAGTAAATTTCTCCCTCCTTCAGCTTCATTACCACTCAATACTTTACCTATTCCAGGTACGTAGTCTCCAAATCCTTGATTAAAAAAAATAGAGAACATTTTTTTCACTCAGCGTCTTAATAAAAATATTCTTAAGAAAATTTGAAATAAATTTTGAAACTTGATTGGAAATATTTGATTCTTTAATTTTATCAAATATGAAAAGTTTTTATCCAATTTCGGTTGTATTCAGGTTAACTTTTGACTACTAGTTAGAAAAAATTTTGAAATTAAATTAAACTAAAAATCTTACATAGGTAAATATTTGCATTTAAAAGTCTACTCAAATATCCAAGTTTTCTTAAGATTTTTTTTTATTATTTTTCCAAAATTTACGTCACAATTTTTGGCTTGTTCTAGAAAAGCATATTTATATTAAAAAATTTTATTTACCTATGGTAGATAAGCTAACAAAAGCATAATATGAGCTTTGTAATAAATTCCAATCTGATTCAATCAGCGTAAATAAATACGCGCCTAATACAAGGTACCCAGCAAATACAATTAAAACTATTATCAACGGAACAAATCTATCATCTTCCTCATATTGATCTTCAAGTTCCATATCATCCACCACTTTAATTATATCGTTATTTTCACTTTCATTCCAATCATCAGGGCTTTGCTCTTTTTGATCATCTTTATTATCTTTTTTTGATTTATGGCAACAAAAGCACAAAATATTTGTTGTTAAAAATACGAGCAAATCGCCAAGCAAATTACTGATTTTGACTGTACTTATCACAAAAAGCGGAATTCCTAAAAGAGAATAGCATATGCAGACTATTTGTCCTTCGGGCGTAGCTGGCTTAAAAAAATATTTTATTGGAAAAAGAAGTAAGTAAAGCTTGGTATTTTACCGAAACATGGCCATATCCTAAAGTAGTCATTATAGTTATGGTAAAAAGCAAGGCGCTAAAATAAGTCCATGAGCTCTGTTTTTCACAATCTTGGCCACTATATCCATAGTCGCTGTCGATTTTTAATATTTTTTCTCTAAAATCAACCATCCATTCAGTGAGAAGAGGATCATAAGTTGCCGGTCCATCTTTTTCAACATACAAGCCAGCTTCTTTGGTTGCATTGTCCACAGGCAACCAAGGGTTCGGAGTCGTATTGAAGTAAATGTAGTTGAAAAATTGCGATCTATAATCAATGCGTATTTTATTCCATTCGCCTTCGCCAGATTGACAATTTTGGATTTCATTATGCTGTTCAAGAATACTAAATAAAAAAGCTCCTCCACCAGTGTAAAAAATAACCACAAAAAGGATGCCAAAATTTTTCAAAATAAAACTAATGAATACCTTAAATCCACTTTTTTTCTTGGGTTTTGATTTTTCTAATTTTTGATTTGAAGTTGAATTTGTTTCCATTTTATTATCTTTATGAGAGTACACATAGCTGGTTGACACTGGACGGCTCTGGTCATTTGGAATATCGAACTCTTGTGACGTGACACTTTCATTAAACATAATTAAGCTCTTGAAAAAACTAAAATTTGATTTTTAAATGGATCTAAATCGAATATTAATGAAATGTGATCGCTATTTTAAAAAATTATCTAAAATGAAAAGCGATTGAGAAAAAAATATTTGGTTATTTAAATTATCTAAAAAAAATTAATTTAAATCATTTAGTATTTAGCCGGTATAAAAGTGTTTAAGAATGCAAAAAAGATTGGTGTATCTTTGAACCACACGACATTTAGCAAGAGTAAAGCCGTTTTCAGTCTTTTCTTTCCATTTTCATTAGAAATTAAAAGTTTGTCAGTGATTTCCTGCTTTGAAGTAATTACCTTTTTTGGATTGATTGCATTTCTCTTAAATTAATTTATTTTCACTCAATAACTTAAATTTTTTTTTGATTGATGGATTCTACATACTTACTCAGTATTCAAAATGATGTCTTGATGGTTTTACAACCAAATCGTGCATTGCTTATTCCAATTTAGGCTATTCAATATTAATAAAAAAAAATGGTTATTTTCTCAAAAATAGACATCAGAATTTTCAAGTCTTGCAAAAACCTTTTTGATTATCAAATATTTGACTATTCTGAAGAGTAAATTTTGATTTTTCGTATAATTAAGTAAACTAATACAGTTAGCAAGCTGCTGGTCTCAAATAAATGTCTAAAAATCGACTTTTGAGCATTTTAAATAAGTTATTTTTATGTTTACAGTAATAAATATTGAAACAGAAAAATAAAATTGGAAAATTTTAAGGTTGAAAATTATTCCTAATGGTAACATCAATATAAATCGATTTTTCCATATTTTTAAAAGTTTGCCATTAACTTTAATTTAATATTACAGCAAAAAGCAAAAGAGAAATATAAATTTTTAGCTTATACTTAGTAAAGATATCAAAAAAATTAGTTGGGAAATTTAATAAATGGAATTACTAAAATTGCATTTTATTTTAAATTTAGAAGCTTAAATCTTAGTTTCCCCTTAAATAATATAGACTTGAAAAATTTTTAAATAAGCTTAATGAAAAAACAATCAAATGATTTTTTTTTATTACACAATTTTTTCTAGTTATACTTTTACATTTTTAAAGAAAAATGAAAATGGAATTTGTCAATTTCGAGTTCCTATTTTTACAAATTGGTTAGTTTCATTTAGAGACAATTTTTCTCTGAAAATTAATTTAATTTATTTTTTTGCAAGAAAAATTAATAGAACTAAAAAATTTAAAACTAAAATCTAAGAATCATAAGTTTTTTTTATTTTAATGCGATAAATTTTTAAAATCAAAATCAAATTCAAACTTTGTTTATTTAAGATTTTCTTACATTCTAAAATAAAAAAATTCCATGAGAATTGGAGCTAATTTTAATGAATGGAGAAAAACAAAAATTTTATAAAGTTTTATGTTTAACTAGTAAATATAATAAAAATTTAATTTTTTATTTAAACAAAATTTTACGAAAATTAAAATAAAAACATATTACTTTGGCAAAGTAATTTTTTCAATCAATCTTTATTAAAATGAGTTCGTTGATAAATAAGACATTTTCATAGCAGATTGTTTTTTTGAATAAAAATAATAAAAAATTCTCATCGATCTTCTAATTTTCTCGCGAACATTTTTTTTATTTAATCTTAAAAAAACACGGCGATAATGTTTGAAGCAAAAAAATAAAAAGCATAAAATCATAAAAATTAAAAAATCTTTTTATAATAAATTGCCAATTTTGAAAATTTAAAGCTAAAAATAAATAAAAATTTAAAGTGAAAAATTCAATAAACTTGAAATTTAGTTCTGTTACTATCAGTATAAATGAAAATAATTTCTTTTTCCTTTCCTTTTTAAACAAAAATTTAAAATTTAAATATTAGCTAATAATTGAAATAAAACTTGATTTCAATTTAATAAAATATATTTTGCAATATTGCTTCAAACTTTACTGCCTTGTAAAAATGAAAGCCTTTAAAACAAATAAAATAAATATAATTTTTGAACTATTTATTTTGCTTAAAATCATATAAAAAATATATCATAATTTTTACTTTTGTGATCTAAAATAATGATTAGAAATTAGGAAACAAGGCTAAGTGAACATTGGTGATTTGCTTGGTGGTCTTGCTCTTGATTGTATCGGCGCTCTGTTTGCGGCCGCTTGATTTTGGATTGTATAAGCTTGAGGATGAATTTTAAATCCATAGAGTCTGAAAAAAATTCAATTTCAAAATTAAATAAAATCATTTTAAAATAATTCAAAAATTAACCTTGGCACAAATTGATTGGCAGCTCTCTTTGGTCTGTATTCAGGATGAACCATGAACAGCATGTGAGGAAACCCTGTTCCGAAATAGGCTCCGTCCGTGTGGTGATGCTTGGACGATTTTGGTGTGTAAACATCCATGCACTTTGGACAATAAAGCTTAACCATAGCTTCTCCAGGGACATCAGACAGACCAATTGGAAGCATTGGCTGATTTTCACAGTAAACTCGCGGACAAAATCCAAAGTCTCCGTTTTGATATTTTTCAAGCTTTGAACCAAACCAATGTTATAATTATTTTTTTGAAAATTTTCTCAAACTCACCATGAGTTGAATGCCACTATTGGTGAGAATATACCTAGCATGTATTAGACCGTAAAGCATTTCTGCCGCTTGCTCAATTAAATCACTCTGATTTGGATTGTCTTCTAAATCTTCATCTGGCTCTAAATCGAGTATCATATCCAATGCTTGTCGATAATGAGGAACTTGTTCATTTAGGCCAGTCAGATTAAATTTGTCCTGAATATAGTCTTCGTCCACTTCACAGAAAAACTCGTTTCCGCGTAGACCACAGAACCACGAAATCCATGAAACCTCTTCGGAACTGCTCATATCTATCTATTTATCTAAAATTGAGATTTCATATTAAACAAAGTTTATCAATAAATGTGAGTTTTGTACGAAGTTACAAATTATGTCTAGAAATTCATAAAATAGACGCTTCTTAAGAGATTAAAAGATTTAAGTTAATTAACTAATTTTGAACGTTTATAACTAATAGATTTGTATTTGTTTTTATTTAATAAATTAATTCAAATTTTAATATACTAAAAATTAAATTCGATTAACAATTCATCAAATTGTAACAATTCTAATTTTTGTATTAAAATAAATTAAATACATGAGTGGTATTTATCAGATAAATTATTAACTTAATATTTTATGTCAAGTAAACTATAAATAAAAGCGAATAACTAAATTAACAAAAAGCCTACATAAATGCTTTTGATTCTTTTATTTTAATTTTATTTTCTTTATTAGAAACATTAATTAATTATGATCCCAAAGTTAACAAGTTGAAGCTCATTCCCGATTTAAAAATCGAAATTAAATCAAAAATTAAAAAAAAAAAATTATTAAAAATACAATCTTTTTAATTAGTTGGAACCTAACATGGTGTTTTGAAAATTTTAAAATAAAAATGTAAAATTTTTTTAAAAAACATAAGTTTTAAATTTAATAATTAGTTAGATAGATGATAGAATAAAGGTTTTAGAATACAGTACTGATTCGTCACGTGGATTTTATCCTTCAAGTCAGTTTAGCCAAAAAGAAAAATTATAATTTTTACTGTGCATATTAATCGTGTAGTTAGATTCGACGGCTTCTTAATAATAAAATATACTATTTGTAGCATTATTAGCCAAAAAAAGCGCAATTGAATTTCTTTTTCATTTTTGAAATAATATTGATGCTAAGTGTCACTTAAAATGAAAATTGTTTATTATTGTGTTGAAATCATGGAAGATGAGCTATGTTAAATTATTAAACATAACTCATCTTTTAGTAAAATGAATAAAAATTTGGTTAAGTTTTCAAAAATTTATAGATCAAAAAACTTTTTTTAGGATGGATTTTTCAAAATTTGTGACTTTTAAACAACTCTGTCAATAATTTCTTTAAATCTTGTTTATGCAATATATTTTAGGTAAAAAAGATGTAACAGAGTATTTTGGAGCATATTTTTAAAAATATTTTATTTTAGTTAATTTTAATTTATCAAGAAAAGAAATGTTTTAGTTTGCATTAGAATTTCACAACACCGAAAAATAAAAAAAAATTTTACGTACTTTGAATTTTGGAGAAAATTCTTATTCTATTTATATAAGAATTGAAAATCATTTAAAATAACTCTAAATGTTAATGATCTTTCAGGTGCTACAATTTTCTCAAAATATTTTATGATCTTTTTATTATATATTTTAGACTTTGAAAATAATTTTGAAAAGATTTCAAAAGAATGCATTTTCTGCTGTAAATATTGGTTTGAGATTTTTAAATATGATCAAGTGATTGTAGTCTGTTCTCGGGTAATTAATTTATTAATAACCAAATGTAAATCATTTGAGAATCAGCATTTATGAAGAACCAGATTCGGACGATCCGCCTACACAAAAGCCAATTTCAAAAAGAATTCGTCTTGAAGGGACACCAATCGTTATTCCGCAGCCCCAAGTTAAAAAAACGTGGCAGACCAGTCGGATCAAAAAAACAAATAAAAATTAAATTGAATATTATTTTATTTATAAATAGTATTACTTTTTTTATTAAGGTACCTTTTTAATTATAACAGAAATAAAAGAATACATTGGCTTCTTAGTTCAGTAGTTGTGTTTTTTATTTCAATATCAATGACATAATTAATAATTCGATCCCTAATGAAATCGAATTGTAAAGTCATTAAAAAAATATAATGATAATTCAGTGGGTATTTTTTAAACGACACGGTCATAATGGTCGCATTATTATTTTTATTATTATTATTATTATTTTATTATAATCTGACATAGCTAAGCACTATCTAAGCTATGGCAGAAAAAATTAGATTGTAGAGTTCCTTTAGAATTAAAATTATCTAATAAAATTATCTAATCTTTTTTCTTCAAGAGTTTTGAGTCCAAGCAACTTTAAACGCACATCATAGCTCTTGTTCCTTTATTGTGGTAAAGCTTAGTAGCTCTTCGCTGCACTTTTTCGATTTATTTGATGTCTTTTTTGAGGTATGGGTTCCAATCTGATTATCCATATTCTAAAATTGGACGCACATAAGATATGAACAGTCGTCTTTAAGTTTTTAAGTCCCAATTTTTAAAGCTGTTTTTAAGTTTACCTAAAATGGCGTTCACTTTCATGACTGCACTGTTAACTTGAGATTCCCACTTGAGGTTGTTTTGAATTGATACTCTTAGGTCGCGTTCGCTTAGTGAGTTTTCGAGGATATAACAGACATTATTTAGTTCTAAAGAATAATGGTGGTTTTTGTGAATTTTTGTATTGCCTAAGGGCTCAAGTTTAGCCTCATTTTCCAGTAGACTGTCCAGTTTAGTATTTTGTTTATGTTCAATTTTAGTTCGTCACGGTCTTTAAAGTTGTGAATTGTATTTATTATTTCATTATCTATCCTCAGCAAAGAGTTTGCATATAAACGATAACCCAAGCGGGAGGTCGTTTATAAATATAATGAATAGTAGAGGATCCAAAACACTACCTTGGTGTAATCCACTTAATACCGTAATGCCTTGCCCCCAATTGCGGCATTTATTTTCAGAATTCTGGATTTTAATGCATGCATTTAACCCACTTTTTTTCCAGATACGCTGCGACTAAAAATGCTGCAGTTAATGTCAAAATTTTGGTAAAAATGCCGCATTAAATATGTAAAAAATAATAAAAATATATTTTTCTATTTTTTCTAAATTTGAAACACAAAAAATGTTCTTCGGACATAATGCATGCATTTGAAGTTAAAATTTTGAGTTTTAATGCTAGTTTATTAAATTCATTTTTAACGCTTTTAAGTGTCCAATTTTTTTTTTATAATTTTTATAACTATTATCATAATTCTTACAATTATATTCATAACTGCAGCATTCAAAATAAAAAAAAAGATCATGCTAAAAATATAATTCATATAATTTTTTTTAAAAACAAATAATTTTTATACGGAAAATTTTAGGCATCTTGAAGTTTAGGATCAAAAAAATCAGATCAAAAAGTAATTTTTTTTATAATTTTTGAATGGTACTTGATTAAATCTCTCTGCAAAGTGCTAAATAATGCAAAAAACACGCTGAATATTAGAAAAGGTTCTGCAAAAACTCTGCAATTAAATTGCGCAGTTGAATTAAATACTTTTTAATGACATGCATTTTCCTGCAAAATTGCAGAGTTTTTGCAGAGTCTTTTCTAATATTCAGCATGTTTTTTGCATTATTTAGCATTTTGCAGAGAGATTTAATCAAATACCATTCAAATATTAAAAAAAAATTACTTTTTGATCTGATTTTTTTGATCCTAAACTTCAAGATGCCAAATTTTATGCCATTTTTATATTAAATGCCGTTTTTTTATCAATTTAAATAAAATTTCGTGACGCATTAAAACTCAAAATTTTAACTTCAAATGCATGCATTATGTCCGAAGAACATTTTTTGTGTTTCAAATTTAGAAAAAATAGAAAAATATATTTTTATTATTTTTTACATATTTAATGCGGCATTTTTACCAAAATTTTGACATTAACTGCAGCATTTTTAGTCGCAGCGTATCTGGAAAAAAAAGTGGGTTAAATGCAGCATTAAAATCCAGAATTCTGGTTTAAAGTGCAATGCATTAGGGGGCAAGGCATTACGGTACTTCTTTCCATCCAGATTCCGATCCTTTTATAACTACTCTTTGCGTCCAGTCTCTCAAGAAAGCTTTGATCCAGTTCAAGATTTGGCCTTTAAGGCCGTAGCCGTGTAGTTTCAAGATCAATATTAAATTTTTATCATAAACTTCAGTATGTCATGTCTTTCTAGATCAATTTCTAGTTCTAGGATGAAACTGATGAAAATGTATGCGCAATCTAAGAACAAACAGAGATACCTGTTAAGCCTACAAGTAATCAAATAATTCTGCGAGAAGAAAGAAACAAATTTTCGGGAATTCAATCCTCAATTTAAAAATGATAATCTTCAAGAAAAATGGATTGTCATCAAAGAATACATCTTTGATTTGTTACTGTACTCCTTTTGAATCATGGCCTTTATCCTTTCAGATTTTGCCTTGAGTTATTGACTTTCTTAAATTTTCCTAGAAGTTTCATGGTTTTTCTATCCTCTCCTGAATATACCGTGTTGAATACCCGAATGTTCTATAATAAATCAAATAAATTACCTTCATCTTTGATTTTGGAAAAACTGATAGACTTGATTTAGTTTTCTTCCACCGGGTGATCGCCAAGTAAGTTGATGAATTAATAAATAAAAAGCCAAAATTATTTTTATTTCTCTAATTTATTTGAACTATTAGCTTAATTAATAAAAAATAATGAATTTATAAAAAAAAAATAATTTTTAAAAAAGATAATTGAAAAAATCAATTAAGATTTTTAGTATTTGTCTGAAAAAGCTCTCAATTAAATATTCAATTGAAATAAAAGACTCTTGACAATTTTCACCACCAAAACCATACAAACAATTGCATTTGTAACCCATTGTTAGTCCATTTTGAATTAGATTTTCTTCACAAGTGGCTTTATTTAAGCATGGATTTGATAAGCATACATCTGCTGTCTTATTCTCACAATTTTTTCCTCCGAACCCACTCTGGCATTTACTTGTTAAATTTTTTTAAAATTTTTTGCTATAGAATAATTTTCATTCTAAAAAATACCAATCATATCTTTGATTGAAATAATCATCAGCTGATTGCAAACAAGTTCCATTATTTTTGCATTTATAACCAGTTTGATAATATTCGTAGCATCCTTCCAAAAATTCACAATATTTTCCGGTTGTACCTTTATCTAGGAATTGAACAATGTGCAAAGATTTTTACTCAATTAATTTACCTGGACGACACCAGCAAAATGGCACGTTTAGGTCAATATCTATGTAACAAGTAGCGCCATTTTTGCATAAATTATTACCTTATATTCAAAAGTTTAAATTATCAAAGAAAAACTTTAAGTTTATTTTTACTTACATGCACTTGATGATTCAAAACATTCATTGCTGCCATTGCGACATTCACAAGTGAAGCTTTTTTGATAGTAAGGCACAATTAAGCTTTTACAGATTGATTCTTTGAGACATGCTTGCTGACTACAAGGATTAGTAATTGTTGTATTTTTGAAACAAATCTCATGTTGTTGACATGAGCAAGTTGGATGAAAACCAAACTGTGACTCAAGGTGGTGACAGTTTTTCTCATTTTGGCAAGGATTACTCAAAGAGCTCAAGCCTAGTAAATTTTAGTTTTTTTTTCTTAAGTCACCAAAAGCAATTGAAAAAATTACATTGATTTAAATTAAAATTAGAGTCACAAATTAACAAGTCTTTTCTTAAGTCTTTGCAAGAACAAGAATAATTTGGCAAATAGTTATTGCTACAAAATGCACCGTTTAAATATGACGGATTAGCGTTTGAAATTCTACACTCATTGTTCAAGCATCTTATTTAAAATAAAATTTGTTAAAATTATTTAATTTTTGTTTTATTTGATTACTTGCAGTCATAATTTGCATAATTGTAGCAATTTGTTTCATTCAAGCAAACATATTTTAGACACCTGTAACTGGGCTGATCACAGTTTTGGCCATAATAACCAATATTTGAACACGTTTCTATTTTTTTTAAATTAACTTTTATTATTTTATTTTAATAATTAAATTTATAAAATCATATTTAATGGAATGATTAATTGTATGTTACGTAATTTTTACTGAAAAAAAAATATTCTCAATTTACTTTGTGCTGAAGTTTGCAAAATAGTAGGCTTAGTGCTGCTGACAGGTTCAACTAGTACTCTAAAGAAAAGTTTCCAATTAGAATTAGAATTAATTCTTGATAAATTTGAAAATCCATTTGAATATGTTTCAATCAAGTCCGAATACTGTGCTTTTCCACTGCGGTCAATTGCAACTTTACCTGTCATGCCATTATTATCATCTTGATTGATATAAACCATGGAACCTTTAGGGACAAAAAACGGTGCCGCATATGTATAATTGTTAAAACAGCAATTGAGAAAAATAAGCCTAGTGCTAAATTGTTTGAAGCATATCTTGGCATCATTGCATTTAGGCAATTCACTTGAATTAGTTTGAATACACTTTGAATATTCCGTGTCATTTAAACACTCATCCACTTTCTCAAACTTTTAAAAAGTCATTCAATGCAATTTTGTTTTCTTTATTTTGATTTAAATAAATTACTGAGACAGCAATCATTCCCGATGAATTTAAGTATGCCTCAAATCCATATACGATTGCATCAAATCCAAATTTTGTATTTAATAAATAGTATCCAGCGTTGGAGTTGGGAAAATTGTCATCATTTGACACTGAAAATGGAACAGGATCTCCGATATAGACTTTCTGAGATTGATCACTGAAAGCCAGTGTTAAGAATAAACTAAAATAAAAGATTTTCGTCATTCTTGAAATAATCAAGCTCTTTTTTTGTTTTTTGCTTTAGTTTTAAATTTCTTTAAACTGCTGAAAATTTATTGAGCCAACATTTCTAAGACTTTCTCTTGAAAAGTTACAGGTCCTTGTTGATTATTCGCAAAATAACAAATTAGCTTTTGAGATTTACTAAATTATGAGCTGAAACTAGGTGAAATTACTAAATTACTTTTAACCAGATTAAATTAAAAAAACTAAACTAACCATATAAAAAGCTTTGGATTTTTTTTAAACAACATTAACAGATTTTGACATTCAATTAAATTTCAAAACACAAAAGTAATTTAAGTGACTTGCTTACTTTCTTAATTTAAAATTATTATTTCTGAAATTAAATTTTTAGTAGAGTTCGCTGCCCCATAAGTTTTAACTTTTTTAAAAATGAATTTTTCATCCTCTCGATACTTTACCACAAGTTTAGTCTTAATATAATGGCGAATATACGTAATGAGTGCACATTTTAAATCGAAAGCAATAGGAATAGCTATAGGAAAATACCATTAGATGATCTAGCAAAACGATAATTTATAAAAATAAATTAAAATTCTTGAAATAATTTTTAAATTGAAGTTAAATTTTATTTAATATTTATCAGAATGAGCTAAAACTAGGTGGATATTATTTTTTAACGCCCTTGGTTACTCAAAGGTGAGGTCAAAATAGGGACCAAGAACGTATTTCATCAAAATGCCATAACTGAGGCCCAGGCCCCTCTTCTAATTATTTTGGACAATTTTTTTGTCAATGAGATATCAAATTAAAATGAAAGCTGTGGGACAAAAACACAAGACTAAAGTATCTAGAGGAAGATAAATTCATTTTTGAAAAATTTAAGATTTAAAGTTCAGCGAACTCTAATTTTTTTTTGAAATAGATAAATGTTTTAAATAGATTTTTTAGAACATTTAAGAATAAAGTAAATTACTTTTTTTGGAATTGTGAATATTGATAATTAAATCAAAAACAAAATAAAAAGAACGCGAAAGCTTTTATTCGGAGCGACCAAAACATGTTCTGTAAATAGTAGCAACTGATACATCCTTTTTACCACCAATTGTAGTTGAGTTGGATTTATAATATAATACTATATCCCAAATTCACAATTTTCTGAATTTTGAAATATTATTGCAAAGTTTTACAGAATCAAAGGTTCAAAGGATGTATCAGTTGATTCAACTTACAGAACATGTTATGGTCCATTAAACTTTGATATTTTTATTTTTCTTTTGTTGTTAGTACCAAAATTCACAATTCCTTTTTTTCGCTATTTGTTTACCTTAACAGGTTGATAAAGCTATTTTGAACATATTAATTTGTAAATTGTCAGTATAAATTAATTTATTTTGACCTAAAGCGCTCCTGATAAAAACGTAGCTCGAACGGCCCGGCCGGCCGTCCGTCCGTTCTTGGCGGCCCAAATTTCTTTTCCACAGAAGATTTCTTATTAAGGGTTTATGTTCTTAAAGATTTGATTTAAAATCCTAAAGTCTTAAAGTAAAATAAAGCAAAGAAATAAAAACTTAGTTTTTTTTTTAATTAATTTATTAAAATTTAAAAATAAAATTAAAAGTTATCAAAAAAGAATCGTATGAAATCTTGAACGTTGGACCGGATTGGATGGACGGTTCGGACGTCAAAGGCGGACAGGCTGAAAGGCTAGGCCATCTTGGTCGAATTGGTCAGCCGCCTAGGTTGGACAGGTTAGGGACAATACATAAATAAAGAGAATAAATTTTTTCATCCTCAAATAAATTAGTAATTGGCATTAAATTTTTACTCAAATTTATCATCAAAATAAAAATTTTTCCATCAAAATTTTTTTTAAAGCAAATAAAAAATAACTCATCAAAAAATTTTTTTTACAAAAATTTTTTATTCTCTGAATCAAATTAAAAAAATTAAGCAACAAAAAAGATACAACAAATAAAATCTTACTTCAAGATTTTATTACTTTGAAATGAATCAACTATTCGTCAGATTAAATCATTAAATTTTAAAATAATTTTAAAAATAGTATTTATAGATTATTTTTAACTTATTTTTTTTTTCCTTATTCACTCCTTGTGGAGCATAGGGCCATTACTTTTGATTTCCACTCAAGTCGATCTTTTGCCTTTACCCTTGCTTCTCCCCACGCCATTCCCATATCGATAAGCTCTTTCGTGATTGTTGACCTCCGTGTTACTGCTGGTCGTCCTACCTTACGTCGCCCTTGGGGTGTCCATTGAAGGACCCTTTTTGGTATCCGTGTTTCTTTCATTCTAAGTACATGCCCGAGTCATCGCAGTCTTTTGATTTTAATGTATTGACTTAATGGCTCTGAATTTGTCGTTCTGTATAGGTCAGCATTCGACAATGTCTCAGGCCAGTGTATCCCGAGAATCCTCCGCAGGCTTCCAGTGTAGAAAGTTTTAAGGCTTTTCCTGTCAGATTCACACATCTCCCAACATTCACTTCCGTACATCAATGTTGCTTTTACAAAACTGTTGTATAGCTTAAGTTTTGTTTCCTTGCTGTAGCTGTTTGATTTCCATGCTGGTCGGAGTCTAGCAAAAGCACTCTTTGCTTTGGCAAGTCTATTCTTAATTGTCTGTGTGTTCCCAACGGTGTGCTAATAGTGCTTCCTAAGTATATGAATACACTTACACACTCAATTTGTGTACCATCGATGGTGATCGAGGTATCCAATTTGGTGTTTATGCAAATAACCTTCGTTTTGGCTCCATTAATTTCGAGTCCAGTTGGTTTAGCGTTGTTCGCCAGGTCTTACGTCTTCATGTGCATATGTGCTTCTGTATTAGATATAAGCACCAGATCATCGGCAAAGTCTAAGTCTCCAAGTTTTGCAGTTAATCCCCATTGAATACCGCTCGCACTAACAGTTGTTTTCTTCATGACATAGTCAATCAAAATTAGGAATAGTGTCAGAGAGAGAACGCACCCTAGACTGACTCCTGTACACACTTTGAAACTCTTAGATTTTCTTTTTTCCAGAATCACGCTACACTCTAAATTCTCGTAGAAGAGCCTCTTCTAAGGTAACTTGATAAAACGGTTTTATCAAGTTACCTATCTTCTGTGGTAGGCCATAATACATTAATATGGCCCACAAGGTTTCTCTGTGTATGCTATCTAAGGCTTTCTTGAACTTTATTGCAGCTTCTATTTCTTTTAGGCTTGGCACTTCGGTCTTAATATCGAGGTCAGTGCTAGCTGCTTCAGGTCTTAAAGACTCTTAAGGTTCTGGTCTATTTAGAACTTCTCTAAAGTGCTCAATCCATCTTGCTCTTTTTTAATTGTTAGGATACGGCCTTATTTGTCTTTCACTAATGCTGTTCTTTTCTAAAAAAAAAAACAACACATTTTTAACTTATTGGATTTATAGAAATTTCGATTGATTTGAATAGTTTTAAAAATAATAAAAATTCTTAATATACTTTACAGTTATTAGCTGGTGTAAATGAAAATATTTGGCTAGAATATAGGAGACTCCATTTGATTTTCCAAGATTGATTTATAATTGATATATATGTTTTTTTAGATGAAATTTTAATAAATTTTTTGATAAAAATAAAAATATTTTGGTGATAAATTTCATTTTATTGATGATAAAATTTTAAATATTTGATGATTTAATAAATACCACAGATAAATAATTAAAATTTTAAGGTTAAATATTATTTAATAATGAGCTCTTTTTAGTATCCGTGTATCTTTCATTCTCAGTAAATTTCCAAGCCATCGCTGTCTTTTATTCTTAATGGATTGATTATATTGATTTAATGGCTCTGAATTTGTTCTTGCTGTTCAGCGTTCGACAATGTCTCAGGCTTAAGTTGTTAAACATGAGTTCACCAAATTGTTCTTTTATGCTACTTGCAATGAATTCAGCCTTCTCAGCGCCTATAACAAGATTTATTTACATAATTTTTTTACAGGATTTTCTAGTTAATCATTTGCTTGTAAGGTAATGTTCTCATTCATATAAAATATAGACTTGATTTTAAAAATTAACTAAATAAATTCTTAAAAAAAACTAATCAATTCTCAAAAACATACTTGATTTAAATAAAAGATAAAGCTAATGAGTGAGTATTTTTTTATAGAAAAGAAAAGATTTTTTTATAGAAATTAAAGATGTATATGAGAGGAGATGAAAAAGAATTTCTTTTGAATACTTGAAGAAATGTAAGACCTAATCAACTTTTCTAAGTTTTTTCCATTTTTGGAAAGTATTAAAGGTTAATCTTGAACTAAATTATTCAATAATATTTAAAAAAATTTAAAAACTTATGCCTAAAATAGTTTAAATCCAATAAGAAATAATTTAGATTTTGATTTTCCTATGATATCACAAGGTGAGAAAATTATTTTACTAAAAAAAAACATTTTTGATTTTTACAATTGTTAATTTAATTTGGATTTGAAAAAAAATCAAAAAATTATGCAAAAGATAAAAATGACTGATTATAAATTTAAAACTTTATATTTTAGAAATTATACTTTTAAGATTATTTTTGGATTTGGAAAAATTAGTATAAGTAGCAAATTTGAAAAAAAAGGTTTTTTAGCATACTTGTTAGAATATAAAAATAAAGAAGAACTATTTCACTCTAATCTAAATCATTTATATTTAATTTAAATTAATTAATTATTCAAGTTAGCGTCGAGTGCATCTGAAGCCTTAAAAGAGGAGACAGAAACATACTCAGCAATCTTTTAAATTCGCCAAAGTGTCTCAAGCTGAAAAATTTAAGCTAACACCTTTTTCAAATCAAGCACAATCAAGTGCCAAAGTAAAACAATTGGAGCATTTTCAGAAGACCAAAAAACTAAAATCATCAAAATCAGACTCTTCAGCATCCAAAACGTCTTCGCCGACCAATTCCAGCTCTTCGTCGTCTTTAGAGAACAACAACACTGATAACGAAACTACAATGAGCAGTTCCGAAGAAGTTTCGTGGATTTCGTGGTTCTGTGGTCTGCGCGGAAACGAGTTTTTCTGTGAAGTGGACGAAGACTATATTCAGGACAAATTTAATCTGACTGGCCTAAATGAACAAGTTCCACGGTACCAACAAGCTTTAGACATGATACTCGATTTAGAGCCAGACGAAGAACTGGAAGACAACCCGAGTCAAAACGATTTGATTGAGCAAGCTGCAGAAATGCTTTACGGTCTAATACATGCTAGGTACATTCTCACCAATAGTGGAATACAAGTCATGGTAAAACCTTCAGATGAATTTTTCTTTTTTAAATTTTAAGTTTTTTTAAAGCTAGATAAATTCCAAAACGGAGATTTTGGATTTTGTCCGCGAGTTTACTGTGAAAATCAACTGATGCTTCCGATCGGTCTGTCAGATGTCCCTGGAGAAGCTATGGTTAAGCTTTATTGTCCAAAGTGCATGGATGCTTACACACCAAAATCTTCTAAGCATCACCACACGGACGGAGCCTATTTCGGAACAGGGTTTCCTCACATGCTGTTCATGGTTCATCCTGAATACAGACCAAAGAGAGCTGCCAATCAATTTGTGCCAAGGTTAATTTTTGAATTATTTTAAAATTATTTTATTTAATTTTGAAATTGAATTTTTTTCAGACTCTATGGATTTAAGATTCATGAACAAGCATATAATTTACAGTATCAAGCAAATTCTGCCAAAGGAACTGCTCAAGGAAAAACAGCATAAAGTTTTTTTTATTTTTAAGATAGTTGAAATTTACACTGCAAGTTACAATTTACTGACTCTATTACGACTGAATGTTTCCACTAAAAAACAATTGAAAAATTTTTCCTTATTTGTTTATCTAATTAATAATGACTTGTCATAAGAAGAATTTTATCTCAATTATTTTTTTGTTTTTCTTTATAATAAACATAAAAAAAAGTTCTTTCTTTTTTATCCTTGCCTCAGCCGTATTTAAGAATATTTTTAAATTAAGTTATGTTTTGAGATAAAATTATAGTATGTTATGTGAATATTAATGTTTATGATAATGCTAAATTGTTTGGAATAAAAAAAATTTTAATTTATTTCTTATTCATTTTCGATTAAAATATGAAAAATTAAAATTCACATTTTTAATCAACCCGAGATGGAATAAAAAACAGAATTCAAAACCCATTCTAAATTAAACTTTATTTTGCCAATTATTTTTCAATTCATAAAATTAATTATGCTTTCAAAAAATTTACATCGAAAATAAAGTCGGAGTAAACACTGCATAGAATATTTATTTTTTTGTTCATCAAAATTTACGTTTTAAAAATTAACAAAAAATAAAAGTATACAGTTTTTTTATTTATCAAAAGGCTACACCACCAAACCAACAAACTTTTTGAATTTAAAAAAATTAATTCAAAAGTCTTTAGATTTGATAGAAAAAAAACTATTTAGATTAGTCTAAAAATTTGTGTATTATTTTAAATTTTAATTAACGCAATTCAAATGGCTTCAAATAGTGAAGAAACAGGTAAGAACGAAGCTACAAAATATGTTAATCCACAAGTGGACAACCATTACCTGTCCAGAAAAAATGTAATCTGTGATGATATGGTCTTTTATTGCTTTGATGTTCTACATTCACACTTGCATAAACAAATTTCTGACCTACCCAAGCCATCTTTTCCCAACAATCCATTTCCATTATTTGTCACATGGTATATTGGCAGAGAAAAACGCCTAAGAGGTTGCATTGGAACATTTTCTCCATTGCATTTGCATGACGGATTAAAAGAATACGCCTTGACAAGTGCTTTTCAAGACACTCGTTTTGATCCAATTGGAAAAGAAGAACTGCCCAAATTGAATTGTTCTGTGAGCTTGTTGACTAATTTTGAACCAGCGAAATCATGGAAAGATTGGGAAATTGGAAAACATGGCATCAGAATTGAATTTTGTAATGAAAGAGGCCACAAACGTAGCGCCACTTATTTACCAGAAATCGCTTCAGAGCAAGAATGGGATCATACTATGACTATTGATTCGCTTTTAAGAAAGGGTGGATATAAGTCAGCGATTTCAAGTGACTTCCGCAATTCGCTCAATGTCACAAGATACCAGAGTGAAAAACTGACCAAATCGTTTCATGATTGGCAAAAATTGCGACCATCATAATTAAAAGTTATGTGATTTTATTTTAGACACACTGAATTAAGAAAAATTGGCTTGATTAAATGTTATTTAGTAATTTTGATTTTTTTCTTGATTTTTGTTTTAGATAAGCGTTGGAAAAAATATATTGTTGATTTTTATTTAATTTAGAATTTGATCTTTATGAAATATGATTTAAATAAATTTTCAAATCGAATTTTATTTTATTTAAAGCTGTTTTTAATTAAAAGTTAAACATTTTAACTAAAAACAAGAATGTTGTTGTAGAATGTAGCCAAAAATTAAATTTTCACATATTGACTTTTTTCCACTAATTTATTTATGTAACAACAATTATTTTTCCTAAACCATATTTCGATTACGTCGAGCTGATGGTGTAATGGTTCTATTAGCCTCTTTAAAGTAGTAAAATGAGCAAAAGGTTCGAATCTTGTCGGAGGAAATAGAGGAATAGTACAAAAATGGGAAGCTGTCGGTTAAAAAGAGTCATCAACACCAAATACTATTCTGCAAGCGTGTAGGGATCATCTTGGTATATAATTAGTCACAAAAAAATAAAATACTATGAACCTTTGCTCCTAAGGAGTGAATAAGGATAATTTATACAAAAGTACCAGTAAAAGTATAAAAAAAATAAAAAAATAAAAATTCATTGTTTACATTTGTTTAAATTTTGGCTGTTTATTTATATGTGTGGTTAAAGTTACTATGGTTCACTAAAAACTATTTTTGTTTTTTTTTTAAAGCAAAATAAATCTTTTTTATCAAGAAAATGGAATTTTTCTTTTTTTTTCATATTTTCCATTAAAGAAATAAATAAATAATTAATTATTAGAAATAATATCAGTAATTATCAGTAAAAGATTTTTAGGTTTTCAATAGGAAGGATCGTTGAACGATTTAAAGTCAAAATAAAATTAAAAAGTGGCGTTTAACAATTTTTATTCTATTTTTTAAGAAACAAAATTGATTTATTGTGTTTCCATTGATTGTTGAACGCTTTCCTCGGAGTGCTTTCCTTTGGCTTCGGTCTGTTTAGAGCGGGCTTTGCGTTCCAAGATAAGTTTACGGTCTTTGTCCAATTTTAATTTGGTGATAACGGTCTAAAATAAGAAAGTTTTTAAAAGGTGAAACAATTTTTTCCTAATTTAGCATAACTACCTTTGATGGATGAATGCCGACATGGACAGTAGCACCGTTGGCTTTCTCGCGTTGGATTCTTTCTACATGGACTACAAATTTTTTTCTGTAGCATTGTAAGACTTTGCCAGTTTGTTGACCTTTATAGTGACCTCTACTGATCTAAGAACAGGACTTTTAATAAATAAGGCAATGGCAGACAGAGGCTTAATTTTTACCATAACTTCATCATCTTTTCTGATTGGGATGCTTCTGACGTTGTATTTTTTGCGGAGTTCTTTGCTTAAAGGAGCGCTCATTATTTTCCTTCTAATGTGTGAAGGAGCTTTGAAGTGTCTGGCGCGATTTTTACGTCTGGATGATGATACTAATTTGTTGAATTTCATCTTGGTATCTGTAAATTAGATCAACTCTAGAATAAAGAGATAAATCAGAATAAAATAAGAAAAAGTCTTTGAGGAATAGCATCCACATTTGAGCTTAAATTTTCTATATGAGTGTGAGAGAGAGAGGAGAAAAATTAGTATAATAACGAGGAAAAATATAATATTGGAAAAAAGTGTGCTCGTCCTCGATGCTAAACATATTAAAATAAATTCAAATGCATTATTTTAGAAATTTGCAATCAGTTTTTTTTACGAAACTGATTTGAAATTATTTTTAGCTTGCAATTTGAAATTTATTGCCAACTAAATTCTTTTTATTAGTCTAAGAACTTTTGTTAATTTAATTTTATTCAAAAATAAGAGAGACTTGAAAATTTTTTCTACTTAAAAAAAACTATTTTCTAAATAATTTAATAAAGTTTATTTTTATATAATAAGTTAAGTTGCTTTAAAAGGCATTTGCATACTCTATTATTTTTAGGGAAAGTTTAATTTGATTGTAAAAAATAATTTAATCTGTGATTAATAAAACCAGCGTTTAATTAATTGATTATATAGTTAAAATTCATATTAGAATTATTTAATTTACAGAGTTGCTTAAAAGTCATTTAATAATTGTAATATTAAATTTATCTTAATTAAATGGTCCATTTTTATTATTCCATACTTATCAGAATAATTTGAAAATATCAATTACAAAAACTTTTTTAATATTTATTTTTAAAAATTTTTGCCTAATGCTTCATTATTGACTGTAATATTTAAAAAAATCTATGGTGTTCTTTTATAAATTAAAGTTTTGTCCAGGAGCTTCTACTCGAGTCTTTTCTGCATATTTTTTTTTAATATTAATGAACAAACTTATACGAATATACTTTTTTTTGTTGAAAATTAAAAAAAATGATTATTAGTTTTCCTGTTAACTTATAGATAAAAGCAAAATTAGAAAACAAAAAACATTTTAGACATAAAAAAATAAAACTTACATTTCATTTATTAATTCTTCTATTTCATTAAAAAAAATTTATTCGGATTATTAAAACAAACTTTATTTTTTGATGGTTTTGTGAAGTTCAGTACAAAAAAACAGAACAAATTGTAAAAAAATTAAATAACTTTTTTTCTAAAAGCTTAAAATTAATTTTGTGAATGCAAAATGTTGCATCAACTGTAAAAGTCTGCTTATTTCTGCAAAATGCATTACGCTCGATTATATTAAAATTAAATAGCTGCTAAAATCTGCAAATTTAGCAGACCTTAATATTTGATGCAACTTGGAATGTTGCACTATATTGCATTTACAGAATTAAGTATGAATTTTTAGAAAAAAATTCATTTCATTTTTTAACATATTTTCCTGTTCTTTTTGTCATTTTGGACTGAATTTCACAGAACCTTTTTTGATATTGATTAAAAATTAATTAAAGTTTAAATAATTTAAAAAAGTAAAAAACTTTCCAATAGTGTTAATTAAATAAAAAAAGAATAACAAAATAAAAAAATCAGAATATAAAAAAGCTCAAATTAAAAATTTAATTAGGCTAATTTACGAAATATAAATTGTTGAATTTAGATAATTTTTGTTTATTCTAATAGATTTTAACAAAATAATTTTAGTCAAAGTTTTAAACATCCTTTATAAGTTATTTAAAATTATGTTGTTAACTTTCTCTGTTTAAATAAATAAAAAAGAAATTAAAATTTGAATTGAAGTTAAAGACTGGCGAAAAAGTAATTTTACTGTTTACATATTTATTTAAATATTTGAAAATTTAATTCTAAATTAAATTTGGCTATTTTAAGTAAAATTTGTTTTAAAAATACAAGAATTATGACTAAAATTTGGGCTTAAGTAAAGACTGAGTTCTTTGAAAATTGAAATTGAAAATTGAAAAATTTTTTAAAAAAATTTACGATAAAGCATATTTGTTTCGTTTATTTTTATTTATGATGGTTAATTAAAAAAAAAGACATGTAATCAACAGATCTTATGTTCAGAATACACTTTTTAGCTACGCAATCAATAATTTAGTACTTGAAAATGAATACCAAATTTAAATGAGTACCTCTCATAAATTTTCTAAAAAAATTCCTTTTTCAAAATAAACTTTCTCAAAAATCAGTCTATTGTACAGTCACTATATAAAATGTAAAGTAAGCACAAAAGTTAAGATTCAAATTATTGGAAAAAATATTTTATAATGCAAATCAAACAAAAATATTCTATTTCAAAAATTATAGATGGTGCTTGCTTGTAGAAAACTCATTTAGAGAAAACTTCTCTTAATATCAAGCATTATAAGTTTGAAAATTTTTACTCACTTAAATTTAGAAAAATTTAATTTCAAGACCCTAGGACACTTTTGAATTAGTAGGGTCTTCTTCAGAATATTAAATAAATTTCTTAATTTAGAAAAAAAAATAAAAAAAGACTTAATTGTAAATTTGAAGTGTGGAAACAAAATGTCGAATAGTATTGGCGATCCTTCGATGTCGTCGCCTTTGCTCGATAGAGCCTCAAACGCAATGCTAGGCGCCGGCATGTCATCTCAATCTCTACAAATGGTCCCCACTGGGTCCTCTCAAGTTAACTCAAACTCTTCAGGCATGAATTCACCCATGAATTTGAACATGAACATGAATATTGGTCTAAATATGAACATGAACTTAAATGGTATTCTTTAAAATACAACAAAAAAAAATTGAGTAAAATTATTTACCAAGAATTTGCCAAAATCAACCAAGCTAACTTTAACTTGTTGGCAAATTTTAACAACAATGGAAGTTCAAATACTGCCTTTAATATGAACAACACCTTGAACTCAATAAATAACTCAAATGGAAACGGCAATGTGTCCAATAATTCAAATGGAACTAATTCAAATAAAACGATGAAACCAAACTATTCCAATTTTGCCACACTTACCGGACACACTAAAGCAATTTCGTCTGTCAAGTTTAGTCCGGATGGCAACTGGCTTGCCAGCTCATGTAAACAAACTAGTTGATCTTTTAAAAGTTTAATCACTTAATGAAATTTTAGCCGCGGATAAGAATATAATAATTTGGGGAGCACGTGACGGTAAACACGAAAAAACTATAAGTGGACATAAGCTTGTAAGAATGTAAAGAATTAAAAAAAAAAACTTTAGTTTTACTTAAAATTAAGGGAATATCAGACGTGGCGTGGTCAACAGACAGCAGGTATTTAGTCAGTGGTAGTGATGATAAAAGTCTAAAAATTTGGGATGTTCAAACGGTTTTGAAAAATTTATAAAAAAAATTATGTTTTATTTATCTTTTTTTTAAAGGGGAAATGTTTAAAAACACTTAAAGGCCATACTAACTACGTTTTTTGCTGTAATTTTAATCCTCAATCAAATTTGATAGTTTCCGGATCTGTAAACAAATTTTTATTATAACTAAAAAAATATTAAATTTCCAGGCTTAAATTTTATTTAGTTTGATGAAAATGTGAGAATTTGGGATGTGAGAACTGGTAAATGTATTCGAACCTTACCAGCACACAGTGATCCTGTAACAGCAGTTCATTTTAATAGAGACGGCTCGCTTATAGTATCGAGTAGTTATGATGGATTGTGGTAGTTATTCTTTAAAAATCAAAATGTTATTTTTTTTATCTGTTTTTTTCTTAAGTCGAATTTGGGACACTGCCTCTGGTCAATGCTTAAAAACTTTGATAGAAGACGATAACCCGCCTGTTTCATTTGTTAAATTTTCTCCGAATGGAAAATACATTTTAGCCGCAACTCTAGACAAGTGAGAAATTAAAAAATTTTATCTTTTATATAAAAAGATGATTATGTCAAAAAAAACAAGTGTGAATCTTGGTGCACTGATAACTAGTTGACCAGGAAGATGTAACATTTTCTAAGAAAAAAATATCATGTTTAAAATAAAATTAGACAAAAATTAAATTCATTTGCCAAATATTTAAAAAAAGAAGCTATTTATACTTTTCTTTAATTATTCTATTATTTTTTGTGAAGGCTAATCTAATCACAAGATTATTTTGAATATTCATTTTTGAAACTTTTTGGTTTTAGATTTATAAAATTTTTGAGTCTTTTTCAGAATGCTACTTATTATTTATTAAAAATTTAACTTCACTTGCAAAAAAAAATATTTTTCTTTTACTGATTATACCTTTTCGAAATTTATTAAAAAATAAGTAGCTCATATTTTTAAATACCTTTTGAACCAGAAAAGAGTTTATAACATGTTTTCTTATTTAAATAAAAAATTAATTTTTATGCAAGTTTTAAGTGTAAAAAAAATATTAAATAATTAAAAGCCAAAAATTTTAAGCCAAAAGGCGGTCTTAAAAAATTAAAAATTCTTAGATCATTTATGTATATTTTTATTTCGAGGCTAAATTTTAATAATAAACATTTTATTAAAATTGAAATTTTTATAAATCATCTTACTGGGATTTTATCTATTTTTTCGATTAAAATAAGGTTTTAAAACCAGTATGAGTTTTATTGGTTTAAATTCTGGAACATAATGAATGTGAGCCTATTTTTTTTGATCGTTTTATTTACCAAAACTTTAATAATTTGGCAAGCTTTTGTTGATGGTTGCGAATAAAATTTCTTTTAGTTATGATATTGGAATTTTATCTGCAAGTTTAATAACAAAGTTTAATTTAATAATTTTAAATTTAGTTAATTTCTTACAATGATTATAGATTATGCAGAGTTAGTCTCTAGATCTAAAAAAAAATTTCTTAGTACTTTAGACGCTCTTGTGTAATTTAAAAAAATTGTCCTTGCAGCAAAGACCTAAATTAGATTCTAAAAAAATATTATGAAAAATTAAATTTCTTTGAATCAAAATTATTTTATTTTTAGCACTCTAAAATTGTGGGACTATAATAAAGGAAAATGTTTAAAAACTTATACAGGACATAAAAATGAAAAATACTGCATATTTGCCAATTTTTCAGTAACAGGAGGAAAAGTAAATTAAAAAGAAATTTGAAAAATTTATCAACAAAATTTATTCGCAATTTAAGTGGATTGTATCAGGCTCTGAAGACAACATGGTTTACATTTGGAATCTTCAAACAAAAGAGATCGTCCAAAGGCTTAGCGGTCACACTGGTAAACTATCTACTCCGCTATTTCTTTAGCTTTTTTTGCTACTTTTTTTATTTTAGACGTCGTTCTATGTAGCGCCTGTCATCCCACAGATAATATAATTGCTTCAGCTGCATTAGAAAACGACAAGTCAATAAAGTTGTGGAGAAGTGATACATAAATTAAATCTTACAAGAAATATAAAGCGACAACGACTTTAAAAAAGCTTTCGATTTTTGGTTCAAAATTTAAAAATTGATTTTAAAAAAATTGATTGTGATTTATTTTTGATGGTATGTACAAATGGTAATGGCATGTAACATGTAACGATTATTCAATTTGGAATTGACCAAATTATTCATTTAGAATTGTAAAAGTGTCTAGTAGCAAATAAAGCATTCATCTTATCAGCAAACATCCTTGTTTCTTTTTTTAATTTATTTGTAAAAATATATTTGTATTTTTTGAGTAGTATTTTTCGATTTTGTTGGTCTGTAAAAAAATTTTTTTCGAATAATAAGCAAAAAAGTAACAATCTTTATTAATGAACTAGAAGTTTGGAGTCATGTGAAAGGAAACGATTTAAACAAATCACATAGAAATCAATTTTAATTTTGAACCAAATTTTAAGTCAACGTTGTTATGCTCGTTCCAATTATTTGAAATGAATATTTCTATAAAATTTATGTATGATATTAAAGAAATTTTTGAAACTATTTTAAATTTTTTTTTTTCGTTTAATTTTTTTATTTAATCAGTGAAAATCATTGAATAAAAATTTGGACCATTTAAACTTTCTGATTGTAATTAATCAGATTTTTTAATTATTACTCTGTTTCGGTAAAATTAGCACATTTTAGAATGAGTGAACTGGTACAACCGAAGTCTTCTTATTTTGTAAGAAAAACTCCTAATCAGTCCACTACACAGAATGTAAAACCAACTCAAGTTCTTAATATTCCGGGTACTCGCACATCTTTACACAATAATCAATTGCTTACACCGATTGGTATACCTTCTATTGATGCAACAATCGGTAAACTTTAATTTCAATCTTTACTCTTATGTGTACAATACTTACAATACTTAAAATATAATTTATTTTAAAATTTTTTTAATTTAAATTTGTAAATATGAAAATGGCAAGTTTTTTTTCTATTATACATTTTTAGAAATAATTGCGTGATTAAATTTCAAATTTTATCATGCTTAAGCATTGAGTTTAAATTAAACAACGTAATTTCAAAATCTCAAAAAAGTTAAATAAAAAATAAAAACTTGCCAAATATAAAAAAATTACTTCAAGCTTATTGAAAATTCAATAAAAAATGAATCTCTTTATAAATAATTTAAAAGTGATGTTGAAAAAATAAGGAAAATAATCACCAATATTGAGTTTGCAAATCAAAAATTATAAAAACGTTAATTTTTATTAATTATTATTATTTTCTATGATTTGATTCATTTTCTAAGATTTCTGGTTGGAACTCCAATTTGAATTTATTCTTCTACCTTTTGAGTCAAATTTCCTTCAGGTTTATATAGATATTTTCTAAATATTATCTACAGTCTTGGCGAGTTACACAGTATTTTCCTGAACGTATATAAACGATCACATTCATTTTCATTTACAAGCTTACATTTGGCGTGTTCTAATTCATTAACTAAAATTACTGATTTCTCACCAATTTTACAAGATGCCTTACTTTTCTCAAAATTACTTAATTAATTTAAAAATCTGAATTTATTTTAAAAATTAAGTTTAATGCTAGATTTTTGAATATTTAATTAAATTTTAAAAAAGCTAATTTTTTATTTAACCTTTTTTAAAATTTTTTGTTTATCCTTTGTCACTATATGAACCAAATTGAAATAAATAAAGAATTATTGAGATCTAAATAAAATCAGATTACAGAACTCAAATTTTTCATCAAAATTTATACCATAATATTCTAAATCATTCAAATATTGTTCTAATTTATAAAAAAATTTTTTAATCGTACCTCTAAAACATCCTTCTCTGGCTCTAAAAATTAATCAAAATCGACTTAAAAGTCTATCTGCTGATTTTAGTTTTTTTAAGTAAAATTATGTTTAATTTATATTATTTATAGGACTTAGAAAAATTAATAAGAATAATGTCAGTTATGCAAATTTAGGAAAAAAAATTTTTTCAAACAAAAAATGGGGTCTAAATTTTAAAATTTTGGGAAACCTTTATAGATCTTTAGTTTGAACCATTTTAGTTTAAAGTTTTTCATATCTTAATTGTTTCTCAGAAAGTAATATTAAAAGAATACAGGTAATTCAAAAATTCAGCAGTTCAGTCAATTCTAAAACTAAAATACGACACTCATTCCAACATTTTACTTCACCAGGCGTTAAATAAACTTAGATTACTACCAGTCTCGAACAGCTTTTTGGTTGACAGACTGGTGAATCAATATAAAGCAGTTTTTGAATCAAGATATATCGAATAAATGATTCTATTATGTCATTGCTACCTTATTCTTTCTTTCCTGAAATGTTCACTTCCTTAAAATGTAGCAACATTGATTTCTCACTTCAATTAATTTTATAATTTTTTTCTTTTTATTTTTAAAGTTCATCCGTTTATTTTTAAACATGTTTTTCGAAAAAAAAAATTAAGAATTTGTAGAAAGTTTTTAATTTTTTGTTGCAATAGCAAATCGTTAGTTAACATAAATATTATAAAATAAAAATGCAACATTTTACTGAAATTGATTGAAAATAAAGTTCCATTTACAATAAAATAATTCAAATAAAAATTTTTTTTTAATAATTGATTTAATAAATAATAAAAAAAAGAGTAAGCAATTTAATTAAATTAAATTAAGCTTCAATTTAATTAGACTGGAATTAAATAAAATTAAATGATTTCTTTACAAAATTAATTTAATAATTTTTTTTTTCAAATAAAGAATCTAAACTGTTTAAAACTTTTATTTTGTTTTAAATGATTTTTTTTAATAAATAAATTTTTTAGCATCAGTTTAAAATTAAGGACTAAGTTACTCTCTAAATTTTTTAAAATTCTAAAATTCTAAAATTGAAGGAAGAATTTTATATTATTTATTAATTTACTTACAAATAAGGAATTAATAAAAGAACGCATCTAAAATTTTGCTAATTTAACTTGGTCTCAAATCTTTTTAAAACTAAAAAACAATTGCAAAAACAATTATTTTCTAAAGATACGCGAAAGAGCTTTTGCTTTATACAGATATTCAGATAAATAATAAAAATAAAATAATTGTTCCGCTTAGATTTTTTTTTGCAAAATAAAGAAAGACATTATATTAATATTAGAAAAAGATAACAAATTAGAAGCTAACTCATTTCATTATTTTTTTCCATCTTTGAAAAGATGTCCGACTTTAAATAAAAAATATGTTTTTTAAAAATCAAATCATGTTTTTATAGAGTTATCAGGAAGCAACACAATCTGAATAAATTTTCAAGGAAAATTCGTAAATTAATTCTTCAATATTTTGCAACAATTTTTCCATAATTAAAATTAAGTGCAAAATTTTTTTAAAATTTTAATAAAAACTCAAATTGAAAAAAAACTTTTCCTTTAGAAAAATGATCCTTTATTGTTTTAAAATTAGAAATTGAAATAAAAAGAGCTTGAAAAATTTTCAAATTACAAATGAGAAATTAAATCATAGTTTTTTAGGAGCTTTAAATTTCTATCATAAGGTGGTGGTCTACCAGTCGGTGGAATCTGCTTAGTTGGTCAAGACACCAAAAACTATTTTTCAGACATTGTAATGCGGTGTTTTATAGCCGAAGGAGTCGTTCATAACCACTCAATATATGTCGCAGATTTAGTTGAAGAAAAAGAAAGACTATTTGAAGTAAATTTATTTTTGATATATATTTAAAGTAATTTTTTAAATTTTATTAGAGAATTCCGAGTCAAAATAAAATTGAAGAATCAGAAATGCAAAAGAGTCCAGAAAATCTTCGAATCGCTTGGAGATATGGACAGCAAGCTCCACCACAAATCAAAACAGAACCAAGTGCAAAATCTTTTCAATCGAATTACTTTGTTATGAATAAGCTAATGCCGAGTGATGAAGTCTTTTCATCTTCAAATATCAAAACATTTGAGTGTGATGAAAAAATTTTAAGTGAATCATCGCTTTATTCAAATTTAAGCAAAAAAATAACCGAGCACATTGATTTAATAAATTTAAATGTAAACAAAACAAAAGAATACAATAATTTGCTTCGAATAGGTAAAAAATTCTAGAAATTTTATTTAAATTGAATAAAAAAACTATTTTTTAAAGTAATTAATTCAGCTGGGGGACTTGTATGGAACGATTTGTGTTCCATTAGTGAAGAATATTCAGTTGAATTATGCAAATTCCTGCTTTATTTGCGCCAATTGATGAGACATTCTTTGGCCGTATGTGTAATTACACTGCCTAATGAAGTTGTACAAAATAAAGATTTGCTTGAAAAATTTTCACATTTGAGCGACTATACATTTTTATTAGATGATTCAAGCCGAACTGTTTCGCGATTGACTAATACTCAATACGATGGCCTTTTTCGGCTGACAAAATTACCCCGCCTCAACTCCCTCAATTCTTGTTTTACACCTGAAACTCTAGATTTGGCGTTTTATGTCAAAAAGAAAAGGTTAATTGTCGAGCAAATGCATTTACCGCCGGACATTGATGAAAATGATGACTCTCAAAAAGGAAGAACCAGCACATCAGTGACCATGTCCTGTAGTTCCTCAACTTCAACCGCATCTCATAAATTAGATTTTTAAGTTTTTTGTATTTTTATTTAAATAAAAAAAAATAAGGCTTTTAATTATTTTATCGATTAAATGTTCAGTTTTGTAATTAAAGCTGTCAAAATTCAATTTTTGTAACAAAATTTATTTAATTAATTTTTTGAAAAGATTTACTCTCAAAATGGCTGTATATCACAAGCTGGAAAAAACTGAAAATTTTCAACAATTTTTAAATGATAATAACAAGTAGATATTTGAAAAAAATTCAATTAGATTTAAATTTTGCTACTTAGCTTATTGGTTGTGTTATTTTTTGCTGCCCACTGGTCCGAAGAATCAAAATTAATGAGCAGTATATTACAAGAAATGTGCAAAGATGAGGCAAGCAAAGTGTCTTTGAGAGCACTAGAGATCGAAGCAGAAGACTTCGAAGAGATATCAATAAATTACGGCGTTGAAGCTGTTCCAACATTCATTCTTGTCAAAGTAAAGAATTTTTTAATAAAATTTTTTAAAATTTTTTTCAATTTGCTTATTTAGAACAAAAAAGTTGTGAATAAATTGAGTGGAGTAGACCCGGTTGAATTAAGGAAGAGAATCGCTCAATCTTTGCAAGCTACGCCGAATGTGGCTGCCCAGAAGCCTGAAGTAAATTTTTTAGAGACTTATTCAAATTAATAAATAAATCAAATCAAATCAAGGGCTTAAGTGAACGATTGAATAGATTGATAAATCAAGCACCAGTTGTCTTATTCATGAAAGGAAGCCCTCAAGAACCAAGATGCGGTTAGCTGAAATTTTAGTTTTTTTTTTCATAATAATTATTCAAATTATATTGTAGGATTCAGTCGACAATTGATTGAAATATTGAAGAATAATGATGTAACATTTAGTTATTTTGATATTTTGTCTGATAATGAAGTTCGTGAGGGTTTGAAAAAATATTCCAATTGGCCAACTTATCCACAACTCTATGTTAAAGGGTAAAATAATAGAAAATAATTAAATTAAACGACAATTATTAATTATTTTCTAATAGAGAATTAATCGGAGGTTTGGATATTGTTAAAGAACTAGATGCATCAGGCGAGTTTAAATCAATGGTGCCAACCAGAGACGATTCATTAAATGAAAAGTAAAATTAAAAATATTTTCTGAATGGAAATAAAAAAAGTTTATACAAAAATCAATTAGACTTAAGCAATTGGTAAATAAGTCCAAAGTTATGCTTTTCATGAAAGGACGCAAAGAGGAGCCCAAATGTGGTTTCAGTAGACAAATAATTGAAATACTTAATGAAACTGGGTACTCTTAGAAATAGCCTCAATAAATAATTTCTGATTGATTTAAATTTTTTAGAATTAAATTTGAAAGCTTTGACATTTTGAGTGATGAAGAAGTAAGACAAGGATTGAAGGAATACTCAAATTGGCCAACCTATCCTCAGCTTTATGTAGATGGTATTCTAATAATTTAAATTAAATCTTTTGCTTATTTATTTAATTTATGAATTTAAGGTGAACTAATTGGTGGTTTAGACATTGTTAAAGAACTAAAGCAAAGTGGAGAACTAGAAGCTACCATTCAAGCAAAAAAATAAGAAACAATCATCTATTTTAGTATCCATTATTTTTTCTAATAAACTTTAAATATCAAATTTAGTCAATCTAAAATAAACAATACAGAATTTAAAAAATCCATTTCAAAAAAATTTAAAAAAATAATAATTTAAATTTTTTTTATGTATTTTATCAATATCTTTTAATATTTAAATACTCTTAATTCATAGGAAAAAAGTAAAAATAATTGCTTTTTAATTAATATGAAATGTTGAATTCAAATTCTGCTAGGATTTTGATTTGATGATTAGGATTAATTTTGAATGAATTTTTCTTTAAATTTTTTCAAACAAGATATATTTGAATTTTACCACTTTCAATAAAAAAAAACATGCTCCAAAATTACCCTCAGCTCATTTTTATGCAAACCTATGTGATTTTGAATAAAAAAAAAAAACGTGATTTTTATTAAAAGTTTATTTTTGAGTTTTAATTTTTATAAAAATTGAAATTTAGATATTCTTAAATGATTACAAAAATTACTGCAATATATTTAGATTATAAAATAATTGACTGAATAAAAAGATTAAATTTTCCATAGTAAAAAGTAAACCATTTAATTTCGTTTTCTTTTCGTTGGCTTTTCTTCAATTTCAGCTTCTTCTTTTTTGCCATTTGCTCCATTCACATGGTCTCCATTTTTACCATTTGCCATTTTGCCATTTTTAACTCCATTTTTGGCAGCACCATTCTTTTTACCTTTGGTCTTTTTGTTCTCTTCTTCCACTTCTGCTTCCTCGTCCATTTCTTCTTCTTCTTCGGCAGCACTATCTTCTACGTCGCCGTCAGAAGTTGTCATTATTGTCGGATGCTCTTCTTGTTCGGGTAACTCGATCACATGATTGCAAGTCAAAAACACAGGACCAGTTCCTTCTACTAATTTGAATTCAATTTGAGCATTGTGATCATTGGCTAAGGTCAAATCCATCCCTGAGATGACGTCATTTCTTCCTAGGGTCAGCGAAAATATTGGCTGCTCAAATTCGCTATCTTGGTATCCTTTAGCTTTTACAGCTACTAAATTACGTTCGCTTTCAACTGCTTTGGCTCCTAGAACTGCAGTTTTCAAAATCAAAGAGTTAAGAACAAAATCAGTATCTTCATCGTCTTCTAATTCCATGATGTCGGCTGCTTTCCATATTTTTGATGGTTGATCTTTGTTAAGCTCACAAACTTAAATAAAACATTTCATTAAAGGAAAAAAAAAACAGCCATTTAAATTTAATTACCCCATAGGAACTTTTGAGTGGCCATGATAATTATTTTTTACTTTTTTTGAAAAAAGAGATTATCTAAAAAATAGTTTAAAGCTTGAGCCAAACAACAAAGATTTTAGATTGAAAATATTAAAGCTTCGCTCAAAAAAAGTTTTAAAATTCGATGATTTTGTTAAATAATCTGCAGTAAAATAAATTTTGTTGAGATTTCAAAATAAAAAAAATACATTTTTAAATTTTATTTAAAGATTAAAACTGCGTGTTAATTTTTGTAAAAAGTTGATTAAATTTTGTCTTCAGGCTTCAGTCACATTTATTTTAATTGGTCTTTGGTAATCTTCAATCCTTGGCGGCAGCAATGGTCTTTTGACTGACACGCTCGGTCTATGCTTTACACCTCTCATCTTCAAATCTTCCAGATCCAAATAGTGGTCCCAGAGATTGTTCAAAAAGTCTCTCATTGCCATCGAGTTTGAGTTCAGTGCGATCATCTTGACCATGAAAATGACATCTATACTGCAGACATCATTAAAAAAGAGCTCAAAATTGTCCATCAACGATAAACCAGTTTTTTCCATCAAAAAACTGTCGGCCAAATCATGGGTTACATCTTCGCTAAAGTAATAGGCTGCAGTGTACGATCGATTTAGATCTTTTTTTGGATTCAGCTGCAAAGAATTCAGCACAAGGTTTCGCCTATAGGGTCTAATTGTCAGTAGGAGCCAGTAAAGAATACTCAAAATGGTAAAAAAAGCTAAAATTACTAGCCAAAACCAATAGGCAATAAAAAAAATTTCGTTCAACAAGTTAACAGACAGTGAACAAACAAAAGTAACATGGTTTTCTTTCTGAAAAGAATGAATTTGGGTGGTGCATAGAACTCTTTTGGGAAAAAATTCATTCAAAAATTTATAGCTATTCCCATAGATTCGTTCTACAAATAGGACACCATAAGTAAAATAATTGAAACCAAGCATGACAGTAAGGAGCCAAAAATTGAACAATATATTAGACAAATATACCAGTTTAACTAATAAATATGGTGCAAGCAGAGGAAAAGTTGATTTTCTTTTTAGATTGGGAAATTTTTTTCTCATTTTGGCCATGTCAATTTCCCGGTCGTGCTCGTTTTCTTCAAAAATTTTTTGACGAATGTTAAATTTTTTGTTCAAATAAGATTTTTGTTTAAGAAATGTAGACCTTAAATGTTCATTAATGCTGTCAATAGCCTCTTGGGTCTTTAGCCAATTTGAGCTCTCTTTGTACTCGTTCTTGTACATTTCCTTGATAATTTTCTTTGTCACAAAAGACAAATCAAAACCATTCAGATAAATTACAAATTTCCACACTAAACCGGGAAGTCTGTAGAGCGAACTAAGAAAAATTAGCAATGGTACAAGCCATTGGTAGAAGTAGTATCTGGTCGGTCTCTCAAAATCCAGTAAAGTGTCCTCTTCATCTTTGACCGCATAAGTTCCATTCATCCAGCAGCTTTAAGAAAAAAATCAACATTTTTTCTAATTAAAAATTAAGAATACATAGAATGTATGTAATTGGAAGTGTGGCCATTGAAGCTTGATCCAATCGCGCATTCAATTGGGTTCCCGTAATACTGCTTGCCAGACAAAAGTGCCAGGTAAATTGAAACAGCAGCTACAGTAATTAGATTGTGAAGGCGATCGATTGGATCATCATTGAAATTCTGAAATATAGATGATACTTGTTTGGTCAAGTCTTGAAGAATCATACTCAAATTTTATCTCCCGTATTTGGAATTTTGTTAAATAAAAAAAAAAGTTTAACCATTTTGAAATATATTCTTTAAAAAATTAAATGATTTATCTAGCTTTTAATTGATTCAAGAATTCAAATTGTGTTCAGAAATTTAAATTTTTTGTTTAGTTGATGGAAAATTTCAAAGAGTTTTAGTATTCGTCTCAGAATCAGCTTTTGTAGATAAGATAAAAATTGCTGTGATGAGCTAAAGGAAAAATTTCGTTCATTTATTTTTTTGGCTTTTTTTTCGAAAGTTTCAAGAATTAAATTTGAAAAAAAAATTATTTTTGATTCATAAATAAATTATTTCATCATTTTAAAAAAGTTTTCAAGCATAAAAATAACCTATACATTTAAAAAACAATTGCTGGTCCTCAATTTGGTGTTTTTTCTTTAGCTGACCAAACTTTAAATCAAACAATTCAGTGTACTAATTAACGAGAAAACTTGAAATTAATGATTTTTAAATCGAGAAAACTATTACAAAATTTAATTGCACAAACTGCCTTCTGAGCCGTGTGACCATGCAATTTGAAAAGTGAAAATGAAGCAAATTGCCCAAAAATTTGACAATTTTAAAATTTGCTAAAAAGTTGTGATAATTTGTTTGGATTTTTTTGAAAATATGAATTCGAATATTATAAATTTTTAATTCAAGTTGTTATATAATTAACAAAAGTCCTCCATAATTTTAAATGCTGCAATTTAAACATTATAAATCGGTAATAATAAAGGCAAAATTAAAATGCGAAATTAATCGATGGATACTGTGCCAGGGTGTTTGTGTTTTTCGATAAGATAAAGTTATTTTTTTCTAGATAAGGAGACCAAATTAAATATTCTCTAGAGGTGTTTTTTATACAACTATTTTATTCAATTAATTTTAATTACGTACAGTGAATACTTTAGGATACAGTAGGCTCTCAATTTATTTCTGAAAATTGCATAACCTTTGCTGTAAATTTTTGATATTTAATGAATGGAAGATTTAAATTTTAAAACAATTTCTTGCCCGTGAGTTATGCAATTTTGGTACATGAACAAAAACAAGGCGAATAATTACAAATTCCTCATTAATTTTTGGCATTGTCGCTTCGATTGGCAAATTTTAACAATTTAGATGTTTGTTTACACGAATAAAATGTAAAATTGTTATTAAATTCATTAGTTTTCGAAATTGGCTCCAAATTAATTTAAATTATAAAAAAATTAAAAGGAAAAGATTCCAAATATCAAGATATTGTAGAAACGTCTCTGTTGGATTTCAATTATTTTCAGGTGAGCACACAAATGTGACTCCAAACAAGTAATTTAGTTGTAAAGGACTTGTTTTTAAAGAATTTTTCATTAACAGAAAAAATAAGTAATTTTAACTAAGCACATTGAAAATTTTCCAATTAATTTAAATGACTATGCGCCCGGTTATAAAATTCTACCTGTCAGATCTTAAAATCTTTTCATAATATTTAGAAAAAGGATTATAAATTTGAAATTAAGAAAAAAACGCGTTCAACACATTAGGATACAGAATTTTTTACATCTTAATCCATTAAATAAAGCATTCTTAATAGACCTGAGTGTGAAGAAAAGATAAATCCTTTATTTAATGCATTTGAGTTGTGTCAATTTTGCATCTAAATAATCCTGAAGCGCGTATGTTTTAAGGAAGATTTGCCATTTATTTTTTTGATTAGAAGATTTTCCATTCAAAATTTCTGTACCAATTTTATACTCTTTATTAAGCAAACATTGCTAATATTTTGGATTGCTTTTTATTTATTTATCGGAGTGAACTGGATTTCTGCATTTAAAGTTTAACCAATTCAATTCTTATCACTTGAGAATATTTTTTTAATAAATTCTGCTCAAAGATAAATATCTTAAGGACAAGGCAATTTTATTGAAGGCCTAATTAAAAAAAAATGATCTAAAAAACTTTTCCAATCTATGATATTTAACTTTTCCTATTGTTACCCTCAATAAATAGCTCACAAAAAGCTATTTAAGATAGCCATTGTGTAACATAGTATAAAAATTGAGATCATTAAACACGTAAGCAATTAAAAATAAATGACTATTTAGGTTTTTGATTGCCGGTCATATTTAAAAAAAAAAGTTTAATCAATAATTTTGCAAAAAGGTTTTAAGAGCATTTAATATGTTTATTTTAAAAAATTGAATAATATTTTTTAGATTAAGATTTTCTTTTATTTTAATGCTTTATTAATTTATAGTTCTAATCACGCAACATTCACTCATTTTACTTTTAACTTAAATCACTTTGGAATAATTGAATTAGTTCATGGATACGAATTTTTTTGATTAAATAATTATTAACAATTTAGATCTACATATATTTAAGAACATCAGATAGAAATTCAACAAATATTTCTTTAAGAATATTGAGCCGATTAGTTATTCTTTATGGCAAAACTTTCAGAGTAAGTTTAAATAGTTTTATTTTAAAAGAACATTGCTATTTTTCCCATTACAAGACAGGGAATAAACTATAATCATTTTCTTTTAGGCTTGAGAAATAGATGTTTTTATTTTTTATTTTTTTAAGTAATTTAGAAAGATCAATGGTAAAATTTGGAAAATTAACGAGCCAATTTTATTTAGATTTTTTCTAAAGAAAAGATTGATTTTATTGTATGAAGCTCTTTTAAATTAACTACTATGATCAACTAAAATATCAATTGTTGTATATTTATCAATTTTCTAAAGATTTTAGAGCGAACTGTGAGAATAATTTTTTTTAATCTCAAAATGCTGTCTTTAAAACATCCTCATTCAAATTAAAATGACTTTTAAATGCGGTAAAATTTGATAAAAATTCTACAATACATTTTGTTTTAGAGCTATTTAATTAACAAACTTGTTGTTTGTTGATAAAATTTTTGATATGTTTCACATTCAAGTATAAAAATCGTTTATCATAGAAAATGTTTTTTCTAAACTAATTTCCGCTAACATGTTGGAAATAAAAGACGAAATTTAATTTAAAAGAATTGGTTTTTAATTAAGATAAGATCTTCTTTAATTTGAGCTCTATCCAGACATTTAGAACATTACTTTCAAATAAATATTTGTTAAAAATTACAATATTGAAAATAAATCTTGATTCGTTTATTTTATTATATAACACTTTTTTTTTCTATTTTTACCAAAGCAAACATACACACTAAAGCACGAAATTAACGATTTTAAATGATTTTTTCATTTAATTCAAATTAATTTTTTATTTACTGGAATTATTGACTATAGGCAAAACTGTTTGCCAATATTCAACACTCCAGCTATTACATTTAGGTATTATACTATCGAGTTTCTTAGTCGAAAAATTTTAATTAAAACTTATTTAATTTTTTCTTAATTCCGGTATCTTGGTTCAACAATTGACTCAAGCTGATTTGTTTTGTGACATTAATTTAAAGCTTTTAATATCGTACCTGATGTTTAATTGGAGATTATGTAACAATCAATGGTAAAAATTGCCTCTTGCTCTGGGTACTTCGATTGGTAATGAGACAATATTTGTTTCTTTCAAGCTAAGTTGTTTGATTGTCAAACATTGAAAAAGGTTCGATCATTGTTTGATGCTAACTGTCTGATTCAGTTAAATATTCAAACAGATTAAGGAAAAATTAAAGCCTCTAATTAAACCGTAATTCAAAACGTATAATTCTCAAATATAAATATTTGATTTTATGTTTTCTCTGGTTATAAAATGTTTTTACCTAAGTTAAATGAGCTAAATTTGCCAATATAAGATGGTAGTTTAAAATTCTGAAAGAGCTAACAAGGAATTTTTCTATGTTTGACAGTGAAAACTTATCAGAAAATTGTTTAATAAATTATTTTAAGATTGGCATTGTATTGTGTATTTTAGAGAAACAAGTTAACTTTTTTATCAACTAGCAAAAATGGCTATAATATTATGTTAAAACTAAAATGGAAAAAATTAAAAAAAGTAAAATTGGTCAAAGAGAATACTAAGTTGAAAAAAGAAAAAAAGCAAGACAAATGTAGCTGAATATACTCTATTTAAGTTAATGGATGTCAAAGAAAGTTTTAAGTATATGCTTAAAAGTTAATTAAAAGTTTAAACTGAAATTATTCCATGATTCAACTAAAACTTTGAATAAAAAAGAACTTCAAAAATCTAATTAGAAGTTTTAATGTAAATTTTAATGAAATATTTTAAGAGTCTTTATTTAAATTTGAAAAAAGTTAAAAATTTAACAACAGCTTTGTTAAAATCAACTCTTTAACAATGAATACAAATAAGGCAATTTCAAATTTGAAAGATTCTTTTATAGGTAAGCATCGCGTATTTTTATTCCACTGAACACTTGAAATTTGTACCGGTATAATTTACAGTTAGTGAAAAGTGGAAAATAAAAATTCTTTTCTCTAGAATTCTAAAATTTAAATTACGATACATTTGCTTTTGAGGGCAATTAAATATTGAAATCAAAATAGCTGGTCTACTTTTTTATATTGAGTAGTAAAGAAGCATTATTTTGAGATCGGGCTAACTTTCAGATCGAAATTTAGACTTCCTTGAATTTTTTAGTGTAGTTCTGAGGCCATTGTTTTAAGCATTAAAACTTAACAAATAATTCTGAACAAGTAGTAGCGCTTCCAAATCGAACTTCTAGTCCTAATGAAGTAAATTACAGCAAATAATCTAATTTTAAATGCTGATGTCCTTTGTTGAATTAGATTTCGTAAGATTTATGTAATTTTATTTGCCACTTGAATTCATTGAGTTTTAAAACAACTAATACAATTAATCAAGTTGTTTTAAAATCAACTAACAAATTTTGTTAAAGCAAAAGCAATAGCTCTTTATGATCGTAACAACCAAGTACTTTAGCCTAGGTACTAAACATACCCTCATCCCATTGAAAAAAATTTACACATATCACTTTTCAAAATCGAAGTAATTCGTTAATTCTCTTAGGAGAGAGAAAAGCTTTTGGAAACCCGCAAAAATTTTGACAAATTTTCAATTCCAACCAAATTCGAAATTTATTCCTAACTCAATCACTCAAATTCCATGTTATATAACATTTTATCACATGCATGTATTTAATCTTACATTTTATTACATTTTTCTGTTTTCAGACCTTTTTGTTTATAAAATTTTAAGGTTGCTTTACCATAATGCAGCTTTTTTAAAGATAAAAATATTTTTTTTTGTCAAGCAACTAACATAAAGCCAAGTATTTTAGATTTTTTTAGGCTTAAACTTTATTTAACTGGTTATTTTTAAACATGAATATCTTTATTGTTTGTTTATTTTTTACTGCAAGCTTAAATAATATAATTTATATTAAAAAAATATAATACCACCACCATCATTGAGCATGAATTAATTGACAATTAAAAAGAATAAAGGCTAAAGTTCAAAAATATTCACGTAGGATTTCTTTTTTGCAGCTTTAAATTAAACAATTTCTAACTTATTATTCTAATCCATTCAATTATTTTGTTTATTTAATATATGGCAACAATGTTTTAAAAAAGGACTACTATATAAACGACTCTAACTTTTTTAATTTAAATAAAATTTATTTTTATAAATTGATTTAATGTAAGGATAGATCAACTCTTGGTTGTAAAAATAATTTTTTGTCTTAGAAAATTTTGGCAACCAAAAAATTTTAAATTAATTAAATTTTTTAACTTTGTAATTAAGTAGGATGTAAAAAAAAAACTTTTAATTTGTTTAAATTTTAAATTTTTTATTTATTTAGTCTTAGATAAATTTTAAAACAAACAAGATTACTTTTTTGTTTATTTCTAAAGCAATCAAGTAATTAAGTTAAAAAAATATATAAAACAATTTATTAATTTTAATTCTATTCGAATTTTAATCAAATATTTTAGTATTTAAGAATATGTTAAGCTTGACTTAACCGTCTGTTTATAATTAATATCTTTAATCTTGGGATTAATAAAAACATCTACCATTGTGCGGGTTCGGACGTGGACGCGGATACAATAATTCAACATTTGATCACTGACAAGACAAAAAAAGTTTTTTTTTTTATTAACTTTTCATATTAGATTCAAATCCAATTTCAGCTGAGACGAACATGTTCATGTTACCACTCAAAATTTATATAAATTTGAAAAATAGAATTTGTATTAACACTTTTATTCTAAGCCACTATTCAGTATAAAAGACAAAGGTAAATAGGTAGGGAAAATTTTAAACAAAAAAAAAGATAAAGAAATCGTTTGATCACAAAAAATGAAAAATAAATAAATATTTTAAGAGAGCATGTTTAATGAAAAAAAAATATTTAATAAGATAGAGGAAAAAAAATGTCCAAGATGTCAATTGATGTCTATTTTTTTCGGCTATTTTTAATCAAGACTATGTATTGCAAATATTTACAAAAGCTTTATGGGGCGTTTAAACATTTTAAAATACATTACCGCAAGTTTTTTTATTTTTAACAATGAAAAATGTGTGGGTAAGAATAGAAAAAAACAATTAAATTGTCTATTCAAATGCATGTCCTAGAATCCGTTTATCCTTTGAAATGAATGCAAAGCCAATATTTGAATTCAAAATTCTATCCGTGTTCATACCCAAGGTGAAAACTTTATTTTGAAACAAGAAAAAAAAGAACAATTAAATAAATCATTCAAGTGTTTTTTTCTCAATCTGCTCAGTTTTTTTTTTAATTTAGCAGCGATAGAAAAAAAATTAATTAAAAGGCAAAAACATTAATTTTAAAATAGAATTTTGTGATTTAACTATTAATTAAAATTTTTTAAATTAATATGGATTTTTTTATTAAAACAAGGTTTCGTTTTTCAACTTAAATTGATTTTAGATTTCAATAGAATGAAGTTTTTTGTTCAAGCTCAAATGAACGCTAATAAGTACTTCTAAAGGTTCATTCACGAATAGATGATTGAACATTTTTATCTTTTTAAGACATATCATTATTGCAAATACCAAAGTCTATTTATTTATTTAAATCATTTAATTAAAATGGGATTAGGATTTTTGGCCATTGTAACAAAGACAAGATGTAAATTATTCTGGAGACTATAAAAAATTTTTTACTAAGGCCAGAAAAATTGTCTAGCCCGAGGCTAAAAATGCACATCACAGCAGACAATCAAAAAAATTTCATATGAGATAAATTTAAATTTTT
>QEOQ01000552.1:757166-778522 GCA_010279815.1 Brachionus plicatilis
AAGATGTAAATTATTCTGGAGACTATAAAAAAATTTTTACTAAGGCCAGAAAAATTGTCTAGCCCGAGGCTAAAAATGCACATCACAGCAGACAATCAAAAAATTTTCATATGAGATAAATTTAAATTTTTTAGAACTACGGTAAGATATCAGCAATTAGTTTTTTTTTTCACTCACAATTTAGAGAAAATATATAATGGACTTCAACAAGCTATTTCGAGTAGTTTAAACATAATGATTGATTATTTAAAATTACTTTATTAAGTAAAAAAAATCTTATTTAAATTTGCTTCTTATAAAAATCTCAACCAAAGTGTCAAATAGAAATAAAAATAGAGTAAATTCTTAAATTAATCGGACTAGGTCAATATGTTAGAGATTAATAAAATTGTTCGGCATATTATTTGGTGAATTGGACTCATTATGGCATGGGATTAAGAAAACTTTGGAAAAAAAACTGATCTGAATTAAAAATTTGATAATTTGACCGAGTCAACTGGACACCGAAAAATTATTTAGAATGGATTTTAAATTAAGACGAACTACCAAATAAAATTCGCTCTTAATTAAGTATTTTTAATAGCAAGTCAAAATACCAAATATAAGTTTTCAGCGAAAAATAGAGCCCATAATTTTACGTAACTCAGTTTTATCAAACAGTCCCATTAATTCGACTCAAGCTTCTTTTTAGCAAAGTCTCCAAGATCTTGGGTTACAATTTAGGCAATAATTTTTAGCTGAAAATGATTTCAATTTTAGAAAAATGTTTTTCAAAAAAAAGATCCAAGCTTTTTGTTGCCTCTACTAATTGCAATTAGGAGCGAATTCGATGCATACTCTATTCAAAGTTTTCATTAAAACTTATAATTGTTCAAATGGAGAATAAAGAAAAAAATTAAATTAAAAGACGTTAAGATAAATAGATAGATTTTGTCAACTAACCAATTCTAGTAATAGTAAACGTTGTCGAATAATGTCAACCAAATTACAATTTGTTTAGTTTAGTTTTACATTAATTGAACAAAAAGAAGCACTCAAGAAATCTCTATTTAAGCTACACGGCTTTTCTAAGATTTTACAAAATTTGTTTCTTGTTTTGTCGAGATTTGCTAGTTGAGATACCAACATAGATACTTAACGGGATAAGATATGATTAATCAAAAAAGATGTCCAATAAAGTAAATACTAGGCCTAAATTATACTGCCCGATTGATATTTAAACAAATTTTTTTTTTTTTTTCTAACACTATTGCTAAATAAAATTTTATTTTCAATTGCTATTTAGAAGCATAAAGCGAACACAGGTACTGATATCGGGCTATCACCGGCTAGTTGAATTCAATCATTTTCCACTTAATCCAACATGTCTTTTTACAGTTCAAGCAGCTTTATAAGCTCAACCAATTCTACATACACCAACAGCTCGAATAGTTTGTCCCACAAAGGCTCCTTCTACAATGACATGTACAGAAGCTATTCAAACATTCCAAAATATGTGCCGGTCAGCTACTCTGCACTCAAAAGACCGTCCTATTTTGAACTGAAAAAAGCCCAAGAAAAGCCCGCTACCAGCAGTGCCGTGGCCCTGAGCCCCAAGCCCTTTTACAATTCTGAAACAAACTTGAACATGGATGACGGACAAAGATCACAAGTGAGCTTTGATGACATGACCAAATCGGTGGTTAGCATGGAAGATTCTGGCAAAGAAGACTCCATCATCACCAAGTCTACTCAGAACGATTCTAAGGAATTTGTCGCTTCCGCCTTGTCCAATGTTCAGCTAAGTCTTACTGACGACCTTACCACCCAGGTCGATTATTATCTAAACGAAGTAAGTTGTTTTCTAAAGTCAAAATTTTTATTAATTCATGCAGCCAGCAAAAAAATTTGATATATTTTTTTTTTTTCTTGAATAAAATTTAGGTTCTTTAAATATATTCCGACTTGATTTAGTTTAAATTTTGTAATTGATATCTTTTTAGAAAAAAAATTTAAAACAAAAATTTCAAATTATCATAATGTTGAATAGTTTTATTGCAAGATTTACTTTTTAAAAATATGCTCAATTTATCTTATGACAACTAGCTTGTGGGTTTTTTAAAGCTGTTGAAATTTAGAAAATTTATTTTGTTTTTTCAAATTTAAAAATTGAATCCCTAGGAGTTGCTATCAAAAGATGTTAAATTAGCTTTACGTGAACTTTGCTCGTAATGAGCCATAATAAATTCAGAGTTCCTGAGGTAACCAACTATTCTATAACTTTTTCTATATTTTTTTGGATATTATGTCATTTGTTCTCTGCCTTAACAATTAGGTAGTTAAGACTATAAAAAAAAAACTATTTGCCTAATTAAAATATTTTACTAAAAGTTTTAAAATTTAATGAGAATAAGGAATAGATAAAAATAATTGCACAATTTTGTGAGCGGAAATTTTCATCAGCCCGATCTAGTTTTTGTTTAATTTAATTAGCTTAGATTTTGAAGAATTCTTTGCATCACAGTGGGCACTGCTATATAACAGGACATTAATAAGTGAAGCGATAATATTTTTAAGAAATTTTTGTTTATAATAAATGGTCTAATATAATAGAAAATGAACGATTTGAGCACAATGGCTAATTTAAGATCCTCGAAAATATTTGATTACTCTAGAAAAGAAAATAATAACACAAAGAATGAACAAAAACAGGTTCGAGATTTGTGATCAAAAATCCTTTTTTTATTATTTTATGTTGAAAAAAAATATTTTCTAAATGAGTTTAATTCGATCAGTTTTTTTTTTTAAATAATTTTTTGACTAAAAGAAAAAGAAAAAAATTTCAATCAAAATAAAAAGTTCAGATTAAATTAAGTCGACACTAAATCACCAACACAATAAAAATTGTTTTTGTTAATTTCACCTCGAATCACTAGATTCTAGAATTAAATTCAATGTTCAATAATCAAATTCGGCCTCGATGGCTCTAATTAAAGGTAAATTAAAAGACAAAAAAAAGTCACTTTTACTCGGACTCCAAAGTCAGCTTTGGCTGCTAGAAATCGTTTAAAATATCTCAACAAATTTCAATACATTAAGAGCAGGTCGATCGTTTTGACTAAAAAAATCAGTTTAAAAAAACATCTAGAAGAGTTAGAACTTAATGAACAAATATCTTTTGGGCGTTTCATTAACTTTTCGGTAAATAATCAATGAGCAGATCAGATATATGGGTGGCCAAGTATTTTTAGAATGTAAATGTGTAACTGCTTTTAATTAGATGGTGTTTGCAGATCATGGCTTCGTTAAAGGTGGAAGACTCAGTTATTTCGTGTACACAGCTCTAAAATAAAGAAAATTTTTCAGATTTTTTTTCTAAATAGAAGAATTATAACTACAACCAGCTAAAGTAAAATATTTGATTTTTTTTCTTAAATCGGGCATCAATGTTAGTCGGCTAAGAAATTTATTTAATTGTAGATTAAGTGCCGCAAATAGGTTTATATATAGAAAAAAATTTTTTTCTCAAATTATTCCAATTGTAAACGCCGTCAAGTATGATATAACGAGCAAACTAAAAACTTAGGGCCATTGTAATTTTCGGTCTAATTAGGACAAAAATTAAAATTTATAATATAAAAGTTTTAAAAGCATTTTATAGAGGATTATCAGAAAATGAGAGGACTAATAAACAATTAATTTATTGAAGCCCTTTTTGTGTTGAGCCACTCTCTGAAGTTCAGGTTTATTTTTCTTTTGAAACAATTTTAATTCAAAAAATTTTTTTTTAAATTCAATTAATGTCGTTTGGGTTACATTAATAATCTAATTCGAAAATTTATTCATTAAACATTTGATTACCTAGTCTCTAAATAGCACTAGAAAGAATAATAGTTACTATTTACCTTATTGTTTTGTTTAAAGCATCATGAAATTCGACATTAATAATGTTATCAATTGGCAACTCATTGCGTACCAGTCGTATTAATAAAACATGGAATTCTACTAAAAATCTGTTACTAATACATACTTTCGTATATTTATACAAACCTTTTAAAGTAATTAAAGCCTCTTGGATTCAGGGTTACGTAATTCCTTTTTGTTGCGTTTGATTAAAAGCGGGTTCTATTTGTGGAAAGAAATTTTTACTCAAACATTTTAAAAAAATTTAAAAAAAGAAAATTTTTTTTCAAATTATCATCTACACTTGGGTGACACAGTATTAAAATAATAATTGGTATTTAAAGATTGATAACAGAATGATATGTAGTGGACGACAAGTTGAGGTTGAAAGTTTCGAGCTGTCGACCAAGTCCGGTCTCATCTCAAAGTGTATGTACTTAAACGGCTTGCTTGCTGAGGCCAAAATGAACGAGTCCTTACTGGACTGTGACCCGGTATTCACAAAAAATGGCAAAGGAATTTTGGTGTTCATTAATAAAAAAGGTAACTTATTTACTCAATTTAGTGCTATTTGTTTTCACAATTTGTGACAGATGCCGAAGATTTTACGCGTTTCCATAGCAGAAAATTTTCAGTCTCTTTTTCTAACAATAATGATCAAGACAAGATGAAAAACTCGAAGAAAAATGTGACTTTCGGCCAAAATGACACCAAATCCTACTATAATCAATTGCAAAATCCATTAAATTCAACAAGCACTTCCAGCCTCAATGACCGCACTGCAAACACTAATCCAAGTGACGTTCTAATTTCAGCAAATAGCTCCAAAAAAAATAAGACTGAGGGATACGAAATTTTGGTGAGCATTCATTTCTAACTTTTTCATTAAACAATTTTCTCAGAGATAATTCAATTAGATTGAATTTAAAATTTAAAAAATTTTGGAAAAATTTTGATCTATTTGGTTTATGGTCATAATTTTTAGGTTTTCTTAATTAAAGACAAATATAATAAGTAACTGAAATTTATTTGTGTAAATAAACTTATAGAATTTAAACAAATTCGTAAATAGGATTTTTATTTTTCAGACTATCAAAGCTAAACTGAAACAAAGAGTTGGCCAAAACAGATCCAAGCAAGTGACTCTTACTGACATCGATTTAATAATGCGAAATGTGGTGACCATAATTCAAGACGAATTTATGAAAAGATTTCCATCAGGCCCATCGGCTACGATTACCGAAGGCCGCAACTAGACTTACCTAACCGGCTTTCTCTTTCAAGAATCAAAAGTTTTTAAACAATGAAGAAAATGCTTTTTTTCTTTTAATTAATTCGTGAAAATTTTTATAAATATTCCAAATTTTTTTTTATGTTAGACTAGTCTTAATGTTTTCGTGTTCAAATCGAAATAATAAAATAGCTTAGCGCTAGGATTGTGAATTTATACAAAAAAAGAGAATCAAAATTTACAGATCGAAATTGATCAATAATTAAAAACAGTAATGAAAAAGAGAAAGTTGTCTCTTTTTCTCAGCTTCTATGAACGATAAGAGTGAATGTTGACCAAAAGTGTTGCTTTGGTTATTCAGACATTTTTCGACAACAAAAACTCAATCGTAATAATTTAAATTGATGCTTGTCTTATTCAAAATTTTCAAATTGGACTTTAATTGCTAGAAGAAAATTGTAAAGAATCCAATGCATTTTTTGCTTTAATGTGTCGCTTTTAAAAATTAATCTAAATTTTTATATATATATTAATTTATTTATTTTTTTATAATTTTATATACTTTACTAAATTTATTTCAATTATTTAACCATGTCATATAAAAGATCGGTAACGCATTTTATATTTCAAAACAAGAAAATGGCATTTTGAATAGGCTTTTTTCCAAGCGCCAGTTTTTTATTTTATATCATTAATTATTAAAATTTTTTCTGGCTTTTGGCATTTTTTAATTTTTTAAAATATTGAATGTAAATAAATTTTTTAAAAAACATTTGATCTTAAGTTGAAAATTTTTCTAATTAATTCAAAAATTTATTTTTATTTTTTGCAAACTTTTTTTTCTAAAAGTTTATTTATAGAAAGTATTTTCTGTAAATAAAAATAGAATCTGTTTTTTTTTTATAAAACTAAAATGGCTTCCTCAAATATTTCGAAAGAGCAAAATCCAATTTTTAAAATGAAACCATTTTCAGAATTTACCAAAAAGCATGCATTTGTTAAAATTGAACCAAAATCGAGAAAATCTCCAATTGAGGATTTTGTCAAGCGCACACACGAAGAACATGACCGAGAGTCTGCCAAAGTTTTTGTTCATGATTCGTATGCAAATGCTGTTAAATTTGGGGAATTATCCGACCAAGAATCTTCTGAGAAAACAGAAGAATATCAAGAACCCAAAGAAAAAAAATTACAAAAAGTTTACTCAGAAATTGATAAAGAAGCAGAAGAAAGTGTCCCAGCTATAACTCAAAGAAGAAATAATTCTTCGGACATCGACTTGGAAAAGAAAAAGGAACATGAATTGCCAACTATGGACTATGAGCGAGAGTCTGTTGTTGAGCAGGAGTATAAATGGGAAAAAGATCATGGAATGATTCCGAACTCGGAAAAGAAGCCTGATTTATTTGATTTGCATGAAATTATAAAATATATTGACCAACACCGCAATACATTAGAGTACGGTCTTAGCGAGGCTGACAAAAAACGTCTAAGAGTTGTTAAGGAAGCGACCAAAGATTTTAAAACAATTTGTGAAGACACAATTCACCACTTTCGTGATGATCTTGTTGATTTTTATCAAAAGATAAAGAAAAAATTTGCTGATGCTTTGTCAGAAATAACTGATCAAAACGAAAATCAACTCGAAAATGAAACTTTTTTTATTTGAAATTTATTTCGAATTTATTTGATATAATTTTTGAATAAAAAATATTTAAATTATTTGTTTTTTTTAAATTTTGAATGTTTATCAATAAAAATTTATTAAACATTTATATTAAGCATTTTTAGCTTTTTTTTGAGAATTTTAAAAGAATAAAAGCTTTTTAATTTTTAATTTTAATTTTAAAATTAATTTCGTTTTTAATATGCATCCGAATTGGTTTATTTAGCTTAAACATTGAAAAATTCGTAATCAAAAAAAAATTTAGTTTTAAAAAATTATTTAATTAAATTATTTAAATTTTAAATTTTATTTAAAAAATTTATTTAATTGATTGAGATATTGAACGATCGTTATGCTTCAAAAGTATTAAAATAAAAAAACGTAGTAAAAGTTTAATAAATTTAATTATTATTAATATTATTTTTTTCGCAACATTTATAAAAATTGTCTGCTGTCGTTAAAACTGTTCTTATTTGGAATTCCTTTTTCGAATCCAAAAGAAATATATGAAAAAATAGAAAGCTTATTAATTTTATTTTTTATTTTATTATTCCCACAAGAAATGACCATTGTTTAATTTAAATATGCATAAATTAAAATTTTTTAAAAAAAATTTATTCTCAGTTGAAAAGAAAGGTCAATTGGGTGTATTCATAAACTTCAAATGGTCAAATTTTTATTATTTTATGCTTTTTGAAGCTTTAATTAATTTTAAATATTTTTTCAATTTAATACTCAAGGGATTAGAAATCAAAAAAATAATCTTTAAGTTTCAAATGTGGGTCGAATACAAGTTAAGATTTTTTTTTCAATATATAATCAAAATTAATAGGAATCATTAATTCTGTATTCAAAGCTATGGAGACAGCTAATTGTCGAGTATTTTGAAAAAAGGTAATTTAAGATGAGTTTTCTCTCAGTCTTCCTTTCAATTTATCTCTCAAATCAGTTTCTTTTACACTTTCATTTTGATACATTGAGAAAAAGCTAGATTTTACTTGATTTATTTTATGTAATTTACGTAAAAAGAGAATTTTGAAATAATAAATTTCAGTAAAATTCAGCAAAATTTGGTAAAAAATGTATAAAAAAAATTCAATCAATTGCTTTCAATTTTTTTAAATTACTATCAGAATTACCTTTAAAAAAATTTCAAAAAATATCTCATCATAATATTTTTTTTAAATACCTTAAATACTTTAAATGACTTATATTTTGTTACATTTTTCATCCGTCAAAATTTTTTGAAATTTAAAAATTGATTTAATTCCATCATTTTCATTTTTTGCTTCTTGTATTAAAATAAATGCTTTTAGTTCATATCGATCGATTTATTTTGTTATCTACCAGAAAATACATAAATGTAAAACATATATGTATAGCGGGTGTAGAATAAAAAATGGCACAAAATTAATTTTATCATAAAAAAATTTTTATTTAACAAAGGCTTTAAATTTTTTTAAATTATAACTGAACCCTCCTATTTTGAAAAAATAATATCAGTCAAGGTATTGAACTCGATGAAGACGTATGATATCGAGCCTAGAGCGAACAGTCTTGTCATATTTGTACAACTTTTTAAAAAGTTGTACAAATATGAATATAATTTAAATTTAAAAAATATTAAAAATATATTTATATTTTTTAGCAATGTTTTTTAAAACAGAAAATTAATTCTATAAAACTAAAAAAAATATTTTATCTTTAATTCTTGGTAACTTTGATTTTTTGAATTGTAAAAAAATTATTCTAAATTTAAATATTGAATTTCAATTATGAAAATTAGACATTAATTTTACATTAATTTCAAAAACTATTTTTTGTATATTAATTTTATTCTAAATATCTATTTTTCTAATAATATAATAATAATTTGAAAAGCAATTATTTCTATTATATAAAAAAATATTCCTCTTTATTTATTTAAATTTTAATAATTAAATTTTATTCTTTCTTCCAGTCTTAGAACCTGAAGAAGGCCATTTGCTCGAAACGAGTCGTGATTAATTTAATTTTTATTCGAAAGTTTTTTAAAATAAATATTTTTTAAAAAATAATCGTTATTTCTAATTGTTTTTAATTATTATATTTTTTAGCAATGTTTTTTTAAACAGAAAATTAATTCTATATAACTAAATTTTAATTAATTTTAATATTCGATTGAATATCTGATGTAACCTTTCTGTTATATTATTGGATAGTATACTCTATTGTTTAGTCTAAAATTTGAATTTTTTTTGAAAAAATTGTTATTTATTCCATAAACATATGAAAAATTCGAAGTTAATTATCTCTCGACTACTAAATTCTAATATTAAGAATTAAAGCTATTTTTCAATCCACATCATCAAAAAAATCTATCAAAAAAAAACATAAAATTAATAAATTTTCTTTATTGGTAATGTTTACTCATATACAAAATTTTGGCATTAATTTACAAACTACCAAAATTTTCAGAATTGTCACTTAATAATCATCAAATTAAATTAGCACTTTTAACCCAAAAGCTTGATCATATACCTAAACTAGTGTTGTAAAAAAATAGCATTTGAATTTACTTTTAAATACTTAAATTAATTTTTAAATTTGAGTTTAAATTTAAACAATTTTTTTATTTGAGTTTATTTAAACCCAGAATAATAATTAAATTTAAATTCAAATTTTAATCATAATTCAATTAAATTTAGAATTTAAAAAACTCAAATTATTTAGCTTTTATTTGAACATCAAAACGAAAATTTAAATTTATTTTGGTGGTTTTTATAGTAAGTGTATTAATTCTAAAACGTAATTAACAAATAAATTCTAAAAATAAAGTTTTTTCCATTTTTTTCTTTTTCCAATTTTTATTTTTTTTGTTCAAGGTCTTAGGTCAACAGTATATAAATATTATTTTTTATTTTATTAAAAACAAATTTATATTCTTAAAAATGAGTCAAACTCAAGATTTTTTACAAGCACCTTTTACTTCTCGATCGATAAACAAAAAGCAATACATTAAAAGATCTCTTACCACAATAATACAATTAAAGTTAGAAAATTTTAGTTAAATGCTGATATTTCACTGTTGAATATAGTAATACAAATTAGTCAAGCAATATGCTTGGTCATTTGTAAAAAGAGCATGCTATGGAATTGGGATATCAGCATAAAATTTTAGTAGGTTTTAGTTATATCCGAAAATTTAAATTAGTCAAATTGTTTAAGTAATTTTAATTAAAACATAATTTAAATAGAATTTAGAATTATTTAAGTTAATCTTGGAATTTAAGTATTTTTTGAGTTTAAATTTTAATCCAAATTTTCTTTTAGTTTAAATTTGAATTCAGATTTTATTTATGTCTAAATTTGAATCCAAATTTAATTTTAAATTTAAATCGAAATAAATCGAATAATTTGTTCAAATCGCCAATTTGATTTACAACACTAACCTAAACAAAATCGGACTATGACAAACTTTTAAACAAAATCAATCATTTTGTGTAAATTTGTGTATTTTGACGATTTCCATTCCACAAATTAGCTAAACTAGTGAAACATTCAAATTAGGTATGGATTATAAATCACTAAAGATAGACGAAAGCCATATTATTATAGTGAACTTTTTGATTGTTTTTGAAAATTTAAATTCATCCTTGTTCGTGTTATTATGACTTTTTTTAAAGATATGATGGCTTAAAGTCGGAATTAAAATTTGTAATTCCGAGTTTAAACTTATAATTAATTTCGTATAATTCTAGCACTAAATTTCCTGAGTAGAAAATTTTTTGGAATTTTAAATTGACTCTTCTTTTGATTATTAAAAATATGCTTTAAAATTTTGTTCTCAGCTTTTTGGAATAAAATATTTGCTTGCAATAGCCACGTAAATAGAATATCTAAAAAAATTATTTTTATAAATTTAAAATTCATTTTGCTCTATATCTACATTTAAATATTTTTACTAAGGTATTGGCCATTTTGTTATCTTAGTTTCTTGCTTGTGAAAAATTAAATTTTTTAATTTTAAACTTAGAAAAAAACAAGCTAATTTATTTATACTTAAAATACGTTAATTTTTGAATGTATTTTTTAGTAAAGGTATCAAATATATTGACTTTGTTCAAAAAAGTGCACATGGCATATCAAATTTTTAAAATGCAGACAATTTCCAAAAAGTTTTCCTAATGCATTCACTACAATTTTTTTTTATCTAACTCACTCTATTGCAATATTTCAAAAAAAATTTAATTATATAACTGGCATGCAAATTCTTTAAGTTTCTAGCAAATTTCTAGCAAAATATTGCAGCATTATATGTTTGATTGTAAAAATTTAAAAAAAAAAGAGTTTTAATTTTGAAACATTTCATCAGACCAATTTATAAAGAGTTTTGATAAAATTAGATATTTTTAAAATTTGTGAAAAATAAAGATTAAGAATAAAATTATAAGAAAGCATAAGAAATTTTTGCTAGCCACCAATATCTTATAGGATTTTTTTTTTAGATATTTCCAAAAAAAATGCTTCGACTAGGCCGAAAAATTGTTTCACCAATTGGCAGAATAGCCACACAATCCAAATTCCAAATAAGAAACAAATCTGATGAAAAAGTCAGAGGCCATGTGATTGGTATTGATCTGGGCACAACCAACTCCTGTGTCGCTGTAATGGAAGGCGCTACCCCGAGAGTGTTGGAAAATGCCGAAGGTCTGCGCACAACTCCATCCGTGGTTGCTTTCTCAAAGGATGGTGAAAGACTGGTCGGCACTCCAGCCAAACGCCAGGCCGTCACCAACCCAGAAAACACATTCTACGCCACCAAACGTTTAATTGGACGCCGTTTTGAGGACCCTGAAGTAAAAAAAGAGATGCAATCTGTGGCATTCAAGATTGTCAAAGCATCGAATGGTGATGCCTGGGTTGAATCAATGGGCAAGATGTACTCGCCATCACAAATAGGTGCTTTTGTCTTGACCAAAATGAAGGAAACAGCCGAGTCGTATTTGAACACACCGATCAAAAATGCGGTCATTACAGTGCCTGCTTACTTTAATGACTCGCAGCGTCAAGCTACCAAGGACGCTGGTCAAATTGCCGGCCTGAACGTATTGCGTGTCATTAACGAACCAACAGCTGCCGCTTTGGCCTACGGTTTGGACAACAAAAAAGACTTGGTAGTGGCTGTGTACGATTTGGGTGGTGGTACTTTTGATATCTCTATTCTTGAAATGCAAGCTGGTGTCTTTGAGGTCAGATCAACTAATGGCGACACTTTCTTGGGAGGTGAAGACTTTGACAATGCCATATTGAAGCATTTGGTTGCCGAATTCAAAAAACAAACCGGCTGTGATGTCAGCAAAGATCCGCAAGCCATGCAAAGACTGCGCGAAGCAGCAGAAAAAGCCAAATGTGAACTGTCCTCAGGTCTCCAAACAGACATCAATTTGCCATATTTGACCGTAGACGCCAGCGGTCCCAAGCACATGAACTACAAGTTAACTCGATCTCAATTGGAAGCCATTGTAGGACCATACATCAAGCGCACAATTGAGCCGTGCATGAAAGCCATCAAAGATGCCAAGGTGAACAAAGGCGAAATAAATGAGATTCTTTTGGTCGGTGGCATGACTCGCATGCCTAAAGTACAACAAACTGTACAAGAAGTATTCGGAAAAGCAGCAAGCAAATCGGTAAATCCGGACGAAGCGGTGGCCATGGGTGCAGCTATTCAGGGCGCTGTTTTGGCTGGCAATGTATCAGATGTTTTGTTGCTTGACGTAACCCCGTTGTCTTTGGGAATCGAAACATTGGGCGGTGTGTTCACAAAATTGATTAGTCGAAACACCACTATTCCAACCAGAAAAGGACAAATTTTCTCCACTGCTGCCGATGGTCAGACTCAGGTACAAATTAGTGTATTTCAAGGAGAGCGTGAGATGGCCAAGGACAACAAGATGCTGGGCCAGTTCACTCTAATGGGCATCATGCCTGCTCCAAGAGGTGTCCCCAAGATCGAAGTCACATTTGACATTGATGCCAACGGCATTGTCAATGTATCTGCCAAAGACCAGGCCACTGGCAAAGAACAACAAATTGCTATTCAATCAAGTGGTGGATTGAGCAAAGACGATATTGAGAATATGGTCAAGGAATCGGAAAAATATGCCGAAAAGGATAAGAAGAGACGTGAATTGATCGAGGAAATCAACAAAGGAGAATCGATCTTGCACGACACTGAAACAAAAATGGAAGAATTCAAAGATCAATTGCCCAAAGACGAATACGAAAAACTCAAGGAAGGAATTACAAAGATTAGAGAAAAGTTGAGCGCCATTGACAGAGAAAATGATACCATTGACTCAATCAAGCCTATGGTCGATGAATTCCAAAAAGATTCTCTCAAGTTGTTCGAAATGGCATACAAAAAAGTAATAAAATAAAATTGAAAAAAAAAAAATATTTGAGATTTTTTATTTTAAATTAATCTTTAAAATAGATGCAATCGGCCCGTGAATCAGGACAGTCATCTGAACAGCAGTCATCTGAACAACAGTCTTCTGATGAGAAAAAAGACGAAACAAAACAATAAATATCTTTAATTTTTAAGATGCCTATTAACCGGATTTATTTTTAAATACTTAGTTAAAAAAGTCTTTTTTTTTAAATTAATTGTTGCTGTTTTGTTAATAATATTGATGACCATGTATTTTTTTTTCAAATAAACCGATTAAGAAGTTGTTTTTTTTTTAAACAATAATTATTAAAAATTAAAAAAATGAGCCTTAAAATCTACTAGAAAAAAATTGAATTGCTTGTTTTAATTTTTGATTTTAAGGCAAGGATGTCAAATTTTCAATATTTTTACTTTTTAAAATTTTGATCTAATAAGATATGGTACAAAATTCAAAAATTCTCATCGAAATTATTAAATATTAACACATTCAAATGCAAATTGGTTATTTTTATTTTTTTTCATACTTTTGCTATGCGGTTTTGTTAAATTCAGTATTAAAGAACAGAACAAAATGATAAAGTATAGAATGACTATTTTTCTATAATTTCCAAGTTAGTTAAGTAAATGGAACATGATGCAACATGCATAGTTACCAAACCTCTCAAAGTCTACTTAACTCTGCAAATTTAGCTGAAAAAAATTTCAATTTATTCTAGCGTAGTGCAAATTGCAGAGAGTTTGCTCATCATTAGAAGACTTTTACAGATGACTTTTAATCATACTGTTTTTCTGAACTGAATTTAACAAAGCCGGCAGAAACTTTATTTATTAAAACAAGGCATTTAGAATTTTTAAAAAGCTATTTAATGAAAATTTCTAAAATTAAATTCAAATTCTATAAATTTCTATTTTAGTTTATGAATATAAAATATCTTTCTTTTTGGTTTTAAATTGTATTTACAAATGAGGATTGACTTTATCATTTAGTAATCTATTCCATAATTTAAAATTTTTTGCAAATTTTTTTTAATGACATTTTTTATTTAGTCACTTTTGAAATATCCAGAGTTAGTTTAGCTGCCAATTTGTAAACAAGACTTGATTTCAAGAAAAAGAAAGAAAATAGATGTAATTCTCCCGTTTAAAAAAAATAAAAATTGGGAGGTAGTAGTAGTGGTTTATAAAGCGAACCTAACAGGTTAAGCTCCTAAGAGCCATGGTAGTAACTTAAGTTAACACTTTGCATTGTTTCGATTTTCCAAAAGCAGTCTAACAGTGGAATTGTCTGCTTGATGTAAATCATTATGCCACAAATCTAAAATATTATTTATAAATTAATCGAGCAAAATAAGATAAGTAAAACTTTACACAGCTTTGTTAGTGGAATTTATGCGAAAATCAAAAAGAGCAAATAATTAATTTCACAATTCACATACAAAAAAAAATAATTTTTTCTGATTCTTTTTTGGTTGTGTTTTTTTTTTTTAAAGAAATCTTCATTCTATATTTAATATATAAATAATATAAGTCAAAATTGGGCTGTCATTAATAATTTCTGTACTGAAAAGAAATTAGAAAGTCTGCTACAAATGCAATTTGTTTAGGTATTTAACCTGTAGACACAAAAAACAATGTTCAAATCTATGAGAAGATTAATCAAAAGCTTATTGAAAAATGTCTCGAGGTAATTAAAATACCTAGGTAGTCAATGCTTTAAGAAGATCAGATAATGAACCTTGAAAAATTTGTAATTTTTGAAAATATTTCCCTCTGAAATTCATTTCATTTTATTTTTTCTAATCACAATTTAATAAACATTATTTTTTAATAATTTTATAAATACCAATTATTAAATAATAAGATTGTACATAAAAATATAGTAATTAAAGCTCAATAATTTTGATTTTTTTTTATTTAAATCATTTTTTTTGTTCAAGAAAAGATTTCTTAGAAATTAACTTTGAAAAAATTCTGAACTTCGTTAATAAAATTACTCTCAAAATCACCACACCATTCGAAATCTTATTGTATTTAAATAAACTCAACATTGTCGTTAGCATGAATCTGGTTAAGTTTAAAAAGAAAACAGAAAGGGATGAATAATATTTCCAAAAATATTACATATATAACTAAAATTTTTAATCTGGTAAATGACCAAAATAATCTGCAAGAAACTTGTTGTCAGCTTGATAAAAGCTTTTTTTTAATTTTTATTTTTAGCCAAGTACCTTAATTTAAAAAAATTGAATTTTTCGCTTATAATTTAATTTTTAATTTGGGGTGCCCCACACTAGAAATATTTTTTTTGAATTTTAACGCCGCGTTTGTACATGAAAAAACGCATTTTTATGCAAGAAGCTCATGGTCACTTATGCATGCACTTAAACCTAGATATCAAAACGTATCCCAAGCATTATCTCACAAGGATTTGCGGTTTTAGCAAAATGTAAAATAGCTTATTTATTAAATTTCGGATACAAAATTTGGCTATGATCGATCACCGAACTTGTTGTAAAATGTTGATTAAGATTAAATTAATATTCAAGCTAATTTGGACAGTTTATAAACCTTAAACTTATCAAAACTAAAAGTATGACTTAGACAAAACAAGAGTCGTTAAAAAAAAATTAAAAAAGAAAAAGAATCGTATTTCCTGTCCAGTTTGTAAAGAAAATATTTCCAGATATTATTTCAATATAAAACAAAAAATCTTGAAATTTAAGTCAGTGGTAAAAATTTTTTTTAGGACCACAAAAATTTTATTTGGTCAAACTTTTTTTAATTTAATTAATTTGGTTAAAAAATTTAACTAGATTTTTAAAGTAAGGAAAGTAAGTTTCATTTTTGGGACGTCCCTTTAAATTGAGCTTTGAAGTATTTTTAAAATTCAAAATATTTATTTTTTTTATTTAAAATAAAATTCGATTCAAAAAATACACAAATCAAATTTAAAAATTTTTTTTTGAATAAAGTAAATAAAGTAGTAAGCACAAAGTTACCCCCCGGTGGCGATTTAACTTTTTATTTTTATCAAATTGAATTAATTTTTTATTAATTTCCCCTGAATTCTATTTTAAAACTAGAAAATACCAAGGTAAATTGGAAAAAAAAATTCAATTCCAATACGAACAAAAATTACCATTTTTAGAGCCATATTCTTTTAATAATCAAACAAGTAATCTTGTTCCATCCAATTAGTTAAATAAATCATCTAAAATCATCATTAAAATATTTATTATCTCGATTTTTTATAATTTATAAAAAAAATACACTTGAATTTTTTTTAATTTGCATGTTTCATTTATTCATTCGTTTCAAAAATTATTTACTAAAAAAAAACGATTAAAGACTTGTTTAAATTATATCATTTTCACTTGAAAATCAAAATTACTTTATTTTGTATTATGTAACTTGAGTAGAGTTTTGAATTTAATTTAAATATTATTGAATAAAGCTAAATTTAGAATATTTTTTAGTGAAGCGATGATTTCATAAGCTAAAGCATAATTTCATGATGTAAAACAGTTTCTTTAAAAAGATCAAAACATGAAATTTAAAAACTAAAAGCGAGTCATTGCTATAACAAATCACTTAAGCTTTGGTGTTAAAATTGGCGCATTAGATGTCCCAGCACACCGGATCAACTGGTAAATATCCAATATCTGAGTTAATCTAATACAACTAGTAAATCAGGCTTTAACTTTTATTAATTTTAATATTTTTGATCCTAAACAAGAACTCTCAGTTTCTCAGGAACCTTATCATTTTAAGAAAGTATTCGCATGCATGACCCGGAGCTATTTTGGCTCGTAGAACAGACGTGCACATACTTGAATTAGTTTATCAGATAAAAGAAAATGGATATGATGATAAGATAGTTCTAATCGAATCAGTATTTTGCAAAAAGATCCAGGCATTATTTGAATTGTTAAAAAAACAAATGGGAGTTATCAACACTGCCTGAATAAGAACAATATTCTTCACCTAATTATTTGAATTTTTTTTTCAAGTTTTCTCTAGTTTAACTGACCGAATTTAATTTGAATTTAGACCGTAGTCCAATTAATATATTGAACCTTAAAAAATCGGGCATTTGCAACAAATATTGCCAATATATTTCATTGATAGCCGAATCTTTTTATTTCTAAATTGGTTAACTCAATAAGAAAATTTATCATTAGTTTCTTTTTTCTAATAATTATCGACCCAATATGGCTAATTAGATTCGAATGATTTATCTTGTTTCTTTGAAATTTAGGAAAATAATTTTTTTTTAAATTCAAAAGCAAAACTTGTCTTTAGACTGCTCGAGAATGAACTTGATTTTTTGGGCTTTTTTGCTAAACCTGAATTACTAAATATTAGACAATTTCTAGAAAACAAAATTATAATAAATTGTGTTGATAACAAGCTATGGACACTCGAGGGCAGAATTTTTGTTTATCCTGTTAATTAAATTAAGAAAAAATTGAATAAACAAAAGAAATTTTCCAAGTCAAGAGTTCTTAAACACTTTCCTGAAAAATCTTAGGTTGTGACAAAAATATTTCTTTTAAATTTTTAAGTGCTCAAAATTAATTAAATGAATTTTTATTCAATTTTGTGTTTACAATGAATTTTTTAATTCATTTTTCAATTTTTAGTTTTCGTTTGATTTAATTTTGATCAAATATTTAAAACAATAGATTTTTATCTATTTTCTAATTATTTAAAATATTTTGAATTTTCCGATTTATTAATTAGAGTTTTTAGAAATTTTGAGCCCAAAAAAATTTTTTCAATATTTTTTTTTAATACGAACAATAAATAGTTCTGTCATTTGAGGAAATTTTGCGTTTTCAAAGCAAGTTATTTAGTTTTTAATTAAAAAAAAAAAGAAAATTAATTTATTTTAAAATTTTTCAGATTAAGTGAGACTCTAAGTAGAAATCAAAGAGAAAAACAACTTAGTCTAATCTTTAAATCATCTCTTTTAATTAAAGCATATTACCTAACAAATTAAATAATTTTAATTATGATTTAGATTTTATTGTATTATTAATTATTAAATTAAAAATAGTTAATTGAATAAATTTATTTTGATTTATCTCAATTTTAAGAGATGACACTATGAGAAAAAATAAGGTTTCAGCCCAACTAATTTCGGTCTTAGCTCTTATCTCAAAAACCTATGAACCCAACACAATTAAAATAATTTACGCTCTCAACTAATTTTGATAATTTAATTTTTTTTCTTAACCCAATTTAAAAAATAATTTAAAAATTTTTAAAAGCCTTGTTATTTTTTCTTTATTGAATTCGTATCAAATTCAATAAAGATGCAGAATATTTTCCTTGTTGAGTTAAGTTAATTCAAAACAAATCAAAGTCTGACTTTTAAAGTCTTTAGATTAAGTGGTCTTTACAACCAAATAATTTATTATTTAATTTTGATCAAATATTTAAAACAAAAGAATTTATTTTTTCAAATTTCTAATTATTTAAATATATTGTTTAAAAAGATATTTTCAATATGTTTTTTGTTTCTAGTATTTGGATAGACTTTATTAGATTTTTTTAATTTGTTCAAATGATTGGTAATTAAATTTCTCCTTAAGACATGAGTTTGGAAAAAAAATTTACTTAATTTTACTCCGATTGATCCCAGTTTAAATAATGATGTTCTAATAATAAGCAGAAAACTGAATATCTTTTAATTTGATTAATCTTCTTGTGTTTATTTTTTTAGCCTCTAAATACCAATTCTCTTAATGAAAAGCTCTTATATAATTTTTGATCTTGGAATCATATGCTGAGAATTTCGCTCTAAATTACACAAATTGTTGAATCCTAATTCATCTGAAATGACATGAAAAATTATGAAGCTTAGGCTCTCTCAAAGCTTTCAATATCTTGCAATAAGTTTTTTGAGCATCGAATGCTCAATTAAAATGCTGAAAAGCTATGAAATGAAATTTTAGAAGTTTTTTTTTGGATTATAAATGATTTGCATTTATTCTTAAGATTAAGAGTAATTGAGGCCGTTTTGTATTCAAGGTATATTTTCAGATATTAAATGTGTTATTTTTAAATGTCATCAGCTAAACAAATAACAAATACTTAGATTGTGTGATTGATAAAATGATAGCTCATTTATCGATTTTCCATTAGATCATTCATTTTTATGGATCTAAAATCATGGATTTAATAATTTAATTTATTAAATTAACGAAACATTTATGTTTTAAAAATTTCGTTTTTCTCTTTGATTCTAATCAAAGTTTATTTTAAGTGCTTAAATGATAAAAATTATAAAAAAATAAAACATCGTTTAATAATTGAGTCTTAATTTTTCCTTAATCCTAACCCTTTAGGTTAAAACTCTATCAATTTTAATGACCAAAATCTTAAATGTTTTTCTCTTTATCTAATTATAATTTTCTAAATTTGTACTCAAATGAATGTTCCGTGAATGCTAACAAATTTTGCCAATAGTTTATTAAATTTTAAGAGTCTTTTTTTTAAAGTACATTTGTTTTGATTTGATTTTTCTTTTCCTGATTTGTCTTTGTCAGTGATGCTTGTAAAATTCTAAGTTTATGATTTATTCATATTTAAAAAAGGATTCAATTCAAATTTATGCTTTAGCATTTGTCAGCATTTAAGCTAATTGAAAAATTTGGTTTTTGGTATAACTAAAATTAAGAATTTTATAAAAAAACAATTTTAAATTTTGATGATGTTATTTTTTCATTATCTTTAATATTTTATTTCAGTTGAATTAGATTCAATAGACGTTTTTTAAGTTAAAAACTTGATAAAAAATTAATTACGTGTAAAAGACATTTACAAAGCGAAATTTTTTTCTATAGTTTATCATTTAAAGACTAAATGGTTTGAATAATCTTAATTTTTCGTAAAAAATATATTGCATACATTTTTTTATCTAATATCTAAATGTAAGTTTTTTTAGGTGAAAATCAAATATATTAAAGACTGTAAATCTTTATTAAATTATCAAATTTATTCAAATATTTATTTTTAAAAATTTATTCTCTTGCTATCACAATTCAAACTAAACTGATCTATGTCTAAATTATCCATGATAGTAATTTTTTATAGCATATCCTTTTGTGTATTTTTATCCACTATGTTATTAGAGTAAATTTTCTTTTTCTTTTTAAAGGTGAAATGTAGAATTTATACAATGTTTGGTATCACCAAAAACGAAATTTCACAATATACTGAAATATACATTTATTTCATTTTAATTCAAGTATTCAAACTTTGCCATAAATTTGAAAATACTTTATTTAAGTTTATTTTTTTCCGACTTTTTTGGGGTTTAATCAAAAAAAAATATTTTTTTAAGAAATACAAGTTATATCATTTAGTTAACATTACAATATTCAAATTAGATAGGACAAAATAAACAGTTCAATATTTATAAACTTGCTCTTTTAAGAATTCATTTGAAAAATAAAACTTTTTAAACAACAGTATTCTATAAGTTACGAAGCTTGTTAGGTTTATGTTGAAATAATTAGCTTAATCAATGCTTAAAATATGTGTTTAGAAAATATTTTATAGATTCTAAGCGACGCAAACCATGAGAAATAATTGGATCTTTTTATGCTTCTTTTCAAACATAATTTTTAAAAATTTAGTAAATTTTAATTAGTTGTAGTTAATTAATTAAAATAAAAACGATCCATTTTTATAGGGAAAAATATTTCTATAACCATTGTAAAAATTTAAAATGAAGTTTTGAGTAGATTTTACTCAAAGGACGTCTTGAAAATTAAAGAAAATTTTTGGACTTAAACTAAAATGTAATTGAATGCGAAAAATATTCAGATATTTTTAAATTTTAATTAAATAAAGGTATCATTTATGACTAATCGTAATTTATTCCTAAGTTTTGGAATTCTTAATTTTTAAAAAGGAATTAAAATAATCTCATCAGTCCTTTTTGTGTAAAGTAAAAAAAATCCAAATTTTATTTAGCTCTTTAAAACTTTATTAGATTAGACTTTATCTTGTTTTTATTTAATTTTATAAAATAAAGTTTATTTGACAACTACTATCTTTTTGGTCTAAAAACCCAAATCAAAGTGATCAAATTCACTTCAAAACATACCAGCTTAGCATATGCCTACCTA
>QEOQ01000552.1:779094-792047 GCA_010279815.1 Brachionus plicatilis
AAATTAAAGAAAATTTTTGGACTTAAACTAAAATGTAATTGAATACGAAAAATATTCAGATATTTTTAAATTTTAATTAAATAAAGGTATCATTTATGACTAATCGTAATTTATTCCTAAGTTTTAGAATTCTTAATTTTTAAAAAGGAATTGAAATAATCTCATCAGTCCTTTTTGTGTAAAGTAAAAAAAATCCAAATTTTATTTAGCTCTTTAAAACTTTATTAGATTAGACTTTATCTTGTTTTTATTTAATTTTATAAAATAAAGTTTATATGACAACTACTATCTTTTTGGTCTAAAAACCCAAATCAAAGTGATCAAATTCACTCCAAAACATACCAGCTTAGCATATGCCTACCTATTACGAGAATAAAAAATTGACCTTAGAAATAATATTGAATCCAAGATTAAATCTAGCTTTAAAAAATAAATAAATATAGATTCAGAATTGTTTGATTTAGATATCTTTTTTTGTTGTTAGTATTTTCATATTCATAAAAAATAAAAATCATTCTATTTAGAAACGATTATGTATTTTAAATTAAAATTTTATTAAATTTAATTGTATAGTATAGGCGTTTAGGGTTGGTAATTTTTTTCCAATATTTAAATAGTTACGATAGTTAAATCAGATAAAATAATGAAAAACCTATCTTATTTTCGTTTGTGAAATATATGGCAATCGTTAAATAAAAATATTTAAAGAATAAAAATTGTTCAAAAAATAATCAACTAATTACATTTGAATTTTTTAAATCATAAACAAATAATGGAAATGTTAAAATCGTCAACTTGGATTATAAATGTGCTCTTTTTGCCAATTTTATTAGATTAAAAAACAACGTCAATAAAAATCATTCTAAAGATAGCGTTTTTTTTATAAATTAAAATTTTAATTTAATCGTATTTTGCTTGTAAATTTTATGATTAAAAATTTTAATTAAGGCGTGGACTTAAAAAATTTTTTTTTTAAACAGATTTAAGAATAAAAGAAGAACCATAGCTATTAAGACGTGGTATACTCTAGGCTAAAGTATTCATGAGTAATTTTTTTTCAAAGGGCAAATTGCTCGATTATATGGCCTTTGCAAAAACTAAAGGTCCAAATGAACGTATCTAAATTTTATTTATTAATTTAGATTTTATGACTATTGAAAGTCAATGGGCTCCTCGTTTCATTATTGAAATGAATAGGATCAAATCACTTGACATGACAATGGTTAAATTTTCAAGTCAAAGCGGTTTAATAAAAGATTATCATGATTTTATTTATTCATTTGAATTTTTTACCAAACTGACATTTTTTTTAACCCAAAACATGATAAATTTTTCAGCTAAGACTGTATCACATGTTTTGCTTCTTGTGTGTATATGGAGACAAATGATTGTTTGCTTTGAGTTTTTGATCAAAGCCTCATCTATTTTAGATGTCATTCAAACCAAATTTGATCTTGTTTGGTTTCAATTATTTAAATATGCGAATTGAGCAAACACTACAAATCGAACTTTGTAAAATGTTTATCAAGGAAATTTGCTCTTATTGATATTTAAGCAAACTTTTTTTCTTTCAGTCTTATAAATTTCATGCAAAACATTGAGCTGTTGTTCATGTGTTAATTATTTTCTGAAAACTCCATCGGAGGCCACCTCCGAGGAATTCGGTTAGCGGATAACTGTTTTTAATTAATAAAAATCATGCCAAATTTTTCAAAATTTTCAAGAGACATGATTTAATAAAAAATTATTATAAATTTCTTTAGAAAATTTTTCTGCTATCAAATGCACAAAATCTTTCCAGTCCCTAGTTTTAAAGTTCAATTTAAGAATTGGATAAACACAATTTTGATTATTTTCAAAACGTTTTGTGGAAATATCATTAGCATTTTTGTATCGCTTTTTTTTGCAAATCCAATTCCCATCGATCAGAAATTTGATATTTCTAATTTAAACTTTGTTTTTCAAATTAGATTGTCACTTAGGATTATATTTGATTTGAGTTTAATAATAACACAACAAATTAAAAGGCTTTGGATGTGCACTTATTTCTTAAATTTAATTTAACTTTTAAAAATAGTCTTAGTAAAAATTCAAATAAAACTAAATTTTTTTCTTTAAGTAAACAAGATGGATTGGAATTTTTGTGTTAAATAATTTTATTGATTTGGCTAAAGAGACTTACAAAAAAGTTAAAATTGTTTCATTAATTTAGTTGAGTAACCGGATGGTATTGTGGTTGTAAATTAGGAATTCAATTTTCCGACAATGAATAAATCATTTTTTGATAGTTGGTTTAATTAAGTGTTCAATTTAGATATTTTTAGTTTGTATATCGACTTTGTGATCCATTAGAAAGATAACCACTTAACTTTTTTTTTGTTTTAATTTTTTGAGCTAATTTAGCTCGAGAGAATCACAAATGCAGGTGAGATACCTAGAGCACTTTTTGTATGTTTGCTCATTTTTTTGTGGCTAATTGAAATATTTATAGGAAGAGAAATTTATAAATGCAAAAATGCTCTAAGTTGGTTCATTAGTTTCCAAATTCTCCGAGTATTAATAATTATACGATTATTAAAATTGTTTGAGAGCTAACAAACTAAAAGTAAATAAATAAATATTGTTGTTTAAATCAATAAAAAATCAGGTTCTGCGCTCAAGAATCAAAAATCATGTTTAAATAGAGCACCATTTGCTCTTATCTGATCTGAGTTAGTGATGTTGATTTTTGCAAATTAATAAAGATAAAATCGCCAGCAATCATTGATCCTTCTATTCAAATAGAGCACTTGTAAACCAAGTGATAAGGATTTAGATTGATGAAAATGTGCGATCAATGATTGATGGGTGAACAGGACTCTAATGTTTGCTTATTAATCTTAGAGGAATCAACACATTTGATTGTATCCGATCAAATATTTGGACATTAAGTGCCAATGGTGGTAGTTGGCACTCTCAGAATTCATTGATTTTTGAATAAATTTCATCTTTTCAATCAATGGGGTTTTAAAAAAATTATTAGATTTCTTATTTTTTTAGAAAAATCAAAACAAAAATTGATCGAAAATTAATGGATTAGTTTTTTTTTAAACAAACAATATCGAGTTATAAATAATAGGCAAAAAAATTAGACGAACGAATCTTATTTAATGCTTAGATAAGCTTTTGGGGCCTAAACTTTAATTCATTATGAAGACTCAAAGTATTTTTACAAGTCAAGTAAATGCAAATAGAAAACTAGACGAGCTAAACAACCTTTTAATGTCACATATTGACTCAAATGGGACAAAGTGTACTCAAAACTTGGCCAATCTAAGAGATGTCCTAAGCGCCGCTCACAAGATAGACAACTCGAAAATAAATCCTCATGAGAGTCTCAATCTTTTGATAGAATTTCTTAAATCCGAGCAAAAAGATAGCAATAATAATCAAATAGTAGGGCAGCATCAGACAGACACCATTATTAGCAGGATTGAGAATGATCTTCAAGAATCTTTGAAAATCTTAAAGCAGTATAATGAAAAAATTGAGCAAGATCGATGCGCCTTGGAAATGGAGTCTTGCAGAAAATCACATGGTGTGAAGTATGAGAGAATGCGCGAGGAGCAAGAAAAGGACGACGATGAACCATGTGGATATAGTTTTAACAGAAATGACGTGGTTAGAAAAAATTTTTTTGCCAAAAGTGAAAATTTGGGAGAGAAATTGAAGAGACTTAGTCAAATAAGCAAAAAAAATTCTATCTCTGAAGCTACTAAAAGAGATGACGAGGCTTCGTCACGTGAATTGTCTCGCAAGTCCAGCTCTCCGAGCGCAAGACAAATAAATACCCAGAGAAGAAATAGTTTTGATCATGCGGCGCTGTTGGAGAGCTCTAAGCCAAAGACCATGAGCAAATCGAGCACGTCTCAGTTCGATAAGATTAACAGCATTGGCACCGACTTGCCATTGCTCAGCTCCGGTATGAGACATTCCGAGTCCGGATTTTGGAAATATGACGAATTAAATGAGCTCAAACAAAAGTTTATTTCTCTATTGAGCGATTCGAATAAACAAGAAACTAAAAATTACAAACAAGTAATTTTAAAAAATTTGTTTTCTAAAATTAAATACATATTTATTCTTATATTACTCTCGTGTTAAATAATATATTTAAAATTTAGTATTTAAAAAAAAAATGATTTTTTTTTATAGAGTCATTAAAAATTCGATTTAGAAGAAAAATAGGTTGAATATCAAATGGACAAAAAATTTTTTCAAGATATTTAAGATGAATTTTTATTCTTTTATCAATTTTTTAAACATATTTGTAGAATTTTAAAGTGTCTTAAAAAAGTTCAATTTGAGAATTTCTCTCAAGCTCTAAGAAACCTCAAACCGACTTTAAAAATGGGGTTAAATTTGATCAAATTTTCGTTTTAATAAGCTTGTTTCCGTAATTTTTTTGTTGCTTATATTTATTTATGTGTATTTTAAAGAATAAAAATATTTATATTTTAATGCTAGCTTACAAATTGAGAAAAATAATATACTAGAAAAATATTTAAATTTGTTCAAGGGTTGCCAAGTTTTCCTGGGTTTGCTAAAAATTTTTCCGATTATTTATTTAAACTCGTACTGCGTTATATAATTAAAACTTTAACTAGCTCTTTAATTATTCAGTTTTATAAGGTTTATAAATTTTTACTTTACTAAATTCACATTATTAAATTCAATTTGCTTTATGAAAAAAAGTGACAGTTTACGTAACTATTTTTAAAATTTTTTCAGAGTCTGTCAAGAAGTTTGGTTTTTTAGCAAACAAAAACCTCCAAATACCTTTTGAGATTGAAAAAAAAATCATTTTCTGATCAAAGGCTTGTTGATAGCCAAAAGCTTTCAATCCATCATGATAATATCAGTTAGAATTTTACGTATGTGATTTTGAAGGGATAACATAGAAAAATTTTGATCGAATAAAATTTTTTTAGCAAAATATTTTTCCAATATTATTTTCATCACTTAAAAAAATAGATAACTGGTTTCTAAATTAGTCTATTGTTTTTTTTATAGCTCCTGGTAAATGAAACAACTTTAAAAAAATCTAATAGTTTTATCATATACGTGATTTTGTATTCACAAGGGAATAAAAAAAATAAGGCATACTAATAGAAAAGCTTTATTTGAAGCGTTTCGTTTAAAAAATTTAGAGAAATAGTCAAATTCTTGCCACAAATTATCTGAGGCGGCAATCGTTTCTTTTTAAAAAAATTGGATCTAAAAAAATTAATAATAATAATTTTTTTATTAATTGTCAAAAAGCGAATTTAAAAAAAAAAGGATAACCATAGTAAACTTTTATTTTTCTTTATTGAAATTATTTTTTTTTAGTTTGAGGAAAATCCCGAAGGTTGTATCAAATTTTCACTCATGTCGTTTGCATCCAGCCAAAACCAAGCCATTTCGAGTGTGGAACAGCTAAAAATTGAATCTTTTTACCGAAGTTTTGGAACCAGCTTATTCATTTCTCAATCATGTGCCAGTTTGTACACTGTTCAGAACAGCAAAATATGGCCCAACTCAAAAAATCAAGCAAACAGAATTTCAATAGCTACAACCCATTCTATTAACCTAAACTACCAGGATTACTCTAATGACGAGATAAGTCACGATATTCTGAAAGACTTGATGAATGATAGACACCAAAATTATGTGCCAGTGTACCACCGCGGCGTTCCGTTGTGGCTGTTTAATTCGGGAAAAAATCCCCATCGACCTGTGCGACAGTTGAAGTTTACACTGGCCGAAAAAGGCACTGGCTTCATCCTGTGGCAAGACAGAATCGATGCCAATTCGGAATTTAATCTCTATCTGACTAAAAAACACGATTCCTCTGTCTACAATGTGTCATCCTATTTTGACAATTTGAGTCTGATAAATGAGATCAAAAGAGAACAAATTGAATCAATGTTGGTGGCGTTCAAAGCTTCGGATAAAAAAACCACTGTTTTCATGAGATTTGACTTAAATCCGGAGACCATAAAATTCTATGAATTTTACAAACGACTGATAAAAAATGTTGCCATAGACACAAAAATGAGAACCAAATCTCTACCAGTTGGATACAATAACTCGAGCTCTTTAAACAGGATAAAACGAAGCCAACAAGCCAAGAATAATGTGAACTTCTACAATTATGACTACAATCTGCTTGAAGGCGCCTCGAGTACAATTAGGAACAAATCTAAAAGACAATCATGTCAGATTGTATCAGAACCAAAAGAAAGAGTCAGACCAAAGCGAATAAGCAAAAATGACATATCAAATCCCTGCAATTATAAGCATGTCATCAGTCTCAAGGCTTCGGATAAAAATTCATACTACACTTTGTCAAAACTTTTGCCTAGTTCGTCATCCAGTAGCAGCTGCTCAACAAAATTTGGCGAGAGTAAATCAGAGAGCGCTAAGAGCTGTTCGGTTTCGTCGTCAGCAACATCATCGGCAATGTCATCACCAATTTCTCCGTCAATTAACTGCATGTCAAGCGAGTATTTGATTCAGGAGAGCTCTAGGTCTTCGCTCAATCCGGATGTGCTGAACGATCAATCAAGTTCAAGTCTTTCTGATTCTTCTTTGTCTACAATTCTACCTCCTTTTATTGGCGTATCGAATGGAACTAAATTTTTCGAGATGAATTCTTATAACTACAAGATTTCAAGACAACGTACCGTTAAATAGAAATTTTGGTTGTAAATTTTTTAAAAAGTTTTATTAAAATAATTATAATTGTTAAAATTTGTTTATATGAATGTTTAAATTTGTTTTTTTTTATTTAAATTTTAAAAATAAAGTATTAATTTATGAGAAAAGAGTTTAAATTAACCATCTAAACCTCTTCAAATGATCTCAAAACATGGTTGCAGCGAAAATATTTAATGGAGGGATAGTTAGGATTTTACAAAGTTACTATACTTTTAGTACTTTTATGACTTTATGCTAATTTTGATTTCTTTGACCCTGTTCCTTTTATTATTTAATGGAAATTTATTATTTATTAATACTTGTATCCTTTTTGAGCTTGTAGTCCTTTTAATATATTCTCCTGAATTAAAAAAAAAGTTAAATAATGAAATCGGGCTCTGGGATTTGGATTAAGTTAAAATATTAAGTTCCTGTGTCATTTTAAACCTCATGCTCTAAAATTAATAAATTCGAATTGAGAACTAAAATGACTCAATAGAAAAATGTCTAAAATATTACCAAAAAGTATTTAAATTTTTTAAGAGTTTTTTTTTTAATAATATTTCTTTTCTTGAGTAAATTGATTTTTATAAATTTTTTCCATAAATGAATGAACAAAAATTTATTAGAAATAATGTTTATTGATACTGCAAGCGGCCAATGGACCGCCAAAATAGATGAAAATCATCATGATCTCGGGCAAGATGAAAATTAATTTTTAACAGGTTTATTTTATTATAATAGATTAAAAGATTTTAAATCGTAAAAGCGTCTTAATATGAAAGACATTTAATTTGTCCCTTGCGGACATCAAAACGGTAATTACTACTTTTGCATTTCAGTAGCCTCCTTCTTGAAGTCTCTAATAATGTTTAGATATCATAAAATTTAAAATAAAAACTCAATATGTCAATTTTTATATTAACATTCTTTTTTAATTTTACCAATCTGTAATTTACTCCAAACCGAGGTGAAGTTTAGGACTTTAACGTGATTTTTAATCAAATATTTAAAAAAAAGTAAATTAATAAATTGATTTGAGTTCTAATTTTAAAAAATTACAGTCAAAATGTCATAAATTTTATAAAAAATGTGATTAACGTAATTCTAAAAAGGCATTTATTTTTTTTAAATAAAACTTTCCTTTTGTAGAAAACATTAAAAAAATACCAAATTTTTTTTTAAACTTATCTTTTGAAATGTAAAATAACTTGTCTTTAAAAATATTTTAGTAATGATTACAAATAAACGGAGATTAATTAAATTAAAAAAATATCCTGGCTTCTGCATATTTTGTAGTTGAGTTATTTCTATAAAAAAATTAATTTATTTTCAATTTATAAAAAAGAAGTTTTGTATTTTTGAAAAACACTTTTTTTATTCATGTAGTTATTTTAAAGCGTAAATTAATTTTACTTATGAAAAATGTCAGTTTGGTTAGAAAAACAATTTTAAGCCTTAAAATATACAATATTGTAAGCAAATTTTACTATAGTAATTTTGATTGTTAATGTATGGATAAATAAATTTACAGATTTTTTTAATTTAGTTTAAAAGATTGAGAATGAAAAATCGGATTTTCTTAAGCACAGCATAAAATGAAAAAAGCACAAAATTATGCTAAACCAATATTGTTTAAGATCTCTAGAATTTTTATTAAAAACTTGCCTTTCAATAATTTAAATCACAAACAGTCATTATTCAAAACAAAGCTGCTCTAATTAATTGAATACCCTATTTTAGAAAATAATTAAATCAATGAGCATGCCAATTTAATTTTTCATGAATTTTTCAATACAATTTTTTGTGTATTAATAAATGATTTTTTTGATTAATCACCAAATGAACCGACAAAATATTTGGAATTTTTTGAACTCTTTTAAATATTGTTTCTTTTTCTGCGATTCGTAAAATTGCCTAAGTTAGAGACAATTATTTAACTTTTTTATAAAATACATAATTTCAAAGAATTTATCAAAATTCAAAAAAAAGTCTTATAAATAATCAAAGGAGAAATTTAAAGAAAATTAAAATTCACGCCAATTAATCAACACTTGAAGAATTGAATCAAAAAAATTTTAAATAAACAGAAAATCATTAGATAAAAATTATTATTTATATTATAGAATTAATTTTTCTTGTAGGTTTCTATTTTTTTATTTTTTTTGTTTGACTTTTTTTTGTTGATGTGAATTTTAAATTAAAAATTAAAGTTGATTTATTAATCATTTTTAAAAACTTTTTAATACATAAATAAAATCAAACTTGGACCATCTATCCGGAACAAAAGTTAAGAAGAAAGGCTCAAAGTATTGGGACTGTCTAGCCTTGAAGAATGTGCGATTAGATGTGACTTAAAACAATTCTTTAAACTTGAAAAAAAGTTAAACAGGATCGAGTGGTTCCATCCAATTGCCCTACCTCCAAGCTCATTCGCAACAGGACCAGCAGGTTCAACAAGAAGCCAAGACACGCTATACAGACAAGCTGTTAATTCATGTCCAGCAAGGCATAATTTTTTTACAAATCGAGTGGCCTCATATTGGAACGCTTTACCAGCTGAACTTAAGAATCAATCGAATGTGAATGGTTTTAAAAACAATTTTGACATTTATTCAAAAAATAATTTAAATTTTTTTAAAGTTTAAATCTGCCATAGTTCATAGTTCCACGGTTAAACCCGTTGCAGATAATTTTATAATAATAATAATAAATACTATTCATATTTTTAAAACGTATTGAATACACCTATTTAAAATAATACAGATAATTCGCCCAAAGTAACCGTTTAAGTGTACAAAAAGACGTTTGAACTTTTTAATACCACAATTGGAGCGACACAAGGTTACTAACTTGTCTTTTTCTGTCTCACTACAAGATAATAAAAAAGTAAATTACTTAAGATGATAACATCTTAATTAACTAAGGTGCTTAGGTTCATTTTTTTAATATTTATTTTAAAGATGAATGGTAGAAGATCTGAGTAATGGTTAGAACTTATTAAAGAGAGTCCAGAAAAAGAAAAGACAAATCACTAGAAGAGAAATCATGGGGGTTTATCTAAATTATGTAATTAATATCATATTATTCAGGAATATGAAATAATTAAATTGAAAATAAATCACTATTTTACTAGAAATATTTTTTATTAAATTTAAATTTATAATTATTTTAATTAATAATAATTATTAAAAACCAAAGTCCATTTTTCAAAATATAGAAAACTAGATATTTAAGTATTAAATAAATCTAATCACCAAAAAATTTAAAAGTAAAAATCAAATGTCAAATAGTCACAAAAATATAATTAAAAAATGTCGCAGTTATTTATGCAAATAAAAAATATGTTTTTTTGCTAAATGAATATATGAAGAAAACAGATATTTATAGTTTTTTTATATACAATTAAAATTTTATAATTTTTTAAATTAAATAATTCACTTTAAAAATATTGACTCAAACTTATTCAAATTTAGTAAAATATAATCCTGTAGGGTGGTTGGCAAAAATTTCTCCAATTTTAGCACACTTCCAAGAATCGATTTACTCTTGTTTATTTTATTCAAATGATCTCGCAGAACTTTTCTTGACAACTCTTTCAAAGTCAGCGGATTTTTTAGTCTATACTCGATTAAATCAATCACTTTAGAATACTTTTCCACTACTTTTTGTGGATAATTTCTGCGCTTGACCCACTCTTCATTATTAAAAGAAACACCCGCTTCCAAAAGCAAAGCTACTATGCCCGCAGGTGCATTACTGTTTATCAACGCATTGAATAATGTGTTTCCTAATCTATCGATATTCTCTAAATCGCACCCATTCTTAAGCATTTCAATGCACATGTCATAATTAGAGTTAAGTATATAGGTAAATAGAGGCATCTTGCCAGTCACTTCGCGTATGTCCATTGAAGCGCCATTGTCCAAAAGAAGTCGTCCGACCGGAATATTGCGGCACATATGCAAAGGTGTTTCTCCTAATTTATTCACAATATTCACATCAATTCTTTCGTATGAAACTAGGTTTTCTATTATTTTTATTTTAGACACTGGGACCAGCTGATTATTGGGTTCAAGATTGATTCTATTCGGGTTTCTTTCTCTTGAAAAATTATTCAAATTGCTCAAAATAACTGCATGATGAAGAAGCGATCCAACTCTGTCATCAATTGAGTTCACGTCAAAGTTAATGTTTTTTTCATTTGAAAATTCCAAAAGTAGTCTTTAGTTTTAAATTGAATGATTAAATAAAAAAAAATTTAAATAAGTTTTATCAAACCTAAATATTTCATAATTAGACGCTTTTATAGCCTGTAATAAGTATTCTCTTAGTCTAGACAGGAGCAAAAATCGCTGAGTGAATAGATAAACAATATGAGAATTTCCATTCTGAATTGCTATATCCAGCGCTGTCTGATTTCTTAGATCCATCAAATTCTCATTTACGTCATATTTAAGCAGTAGTTTGACTATTTCGACAAGACTTAGGCTACATGCCCAGTGCAAGGCAGACATACTGAACGAGTCGGTTTTGTTAACTTTTGCGCCATTTTTTAATAAAACATTACATAAAGAAGCATTACCTTAACAAATACGAAAAGAGTATTTTAGATGAAAAGTGGCTCAGATTTTACCATGTCTAGTGGCTGTAATTAGAGATGTTTCAAAGCTATTAAAATGCTGATCCAAAGGCCATTGATAGTTCAAATAGCTAAGTTTATTGACGTCGGCTCCATTTTCCACTAGTTTTTCCAATATAGCCTGATCATCTTATTAACAAGATTATTAGGTGATGCATTGTCAAAAATACCTTCAGAGAAAAAATTTCCCGAAGATATTTTATAAAATAAAATTAATAATTTACTATTTAAGACGGCCAGAGTGACAAAAGTGATTTGATTGTCGAAAAATTCATTTCTATCTAGATTAAATGACTCCAATATGTGGCACACTTTGTTGAAATTGTGGTATCGAATTGCCAAATAGAGATCGCTTGGAGTATATGCCATTTGGGATCAATTTTTTCTTTAACTTGAGAAACACAAAACAAAAAAATAAAAAATAAAATTCTAAACTTTCATTTTAATACTAAATTTTTTTTTATGATAATGCATGAATACAAAGATGACCTAAATTATCTTGATTTAAATTTTTTATTCAATTTTTAAATTGAAAGAATTGATTTTTTTTGCTGAAAAGATCTAATCAAAGCTATTTGAGTAAAATTAATGCGCAAATTCGAGTGAATGTTGATTTTGTGAGTTGAATTTTCGTAAAAAATAAAATATTAATTCACATTTTTAATTCGTGATCATTTCAAATTATGCAAAATAAAATGAATTAATATTAAATTATTTATGTCTTCATCCTATTTTACAATTTTTTTCATGGATCAAAAAATCATAAATAGTTACACCCTTAACAATCTATCTAATTTTCACCAATTAATTTTAAATCTTTATTTTTTACAACACCTAGAATTTAATAATAATTTAAATTCTTGTAAAATTGTTCTTAATAAACATTTAAAGAAAAAAATAATGAAAAATTTTGTTCTTATCAAAAATTTGGTTAAAAATTTCACATTCTCCAGTGCTTGCCGAACAACCAGACTCAACAGCACGTACAGCCAAGAATATAAAAGAAGTCTGTCTAATCCTGAAGAATATTGGAATGAAAAGAAAAATCTCATCGAATGGTTTACTGAACCGACTCAAATTTTAGATAAATCCAACTCTCCATTTGAAAAATGGTATGCTAATGGTTCATTAAATGCTACCTACAATTGTTTGGATTACCATGTAAAAAATGGATTCGGCGATCAAGTCGCCTTAATTCATGACTCGCCTTTGACTAATACTATCAAGAAAATATCTTATAAGGAACTTCTAAACGAAGTCAGTATATTGAATTTTTTTTTTAATATGAATTTATAATCATGCCGAAGGTATCCTTGTTTGCAGGTGTACTAAGCAATTATGGAGTAAAAAAAGGTGACAGAGTTTTGATTTACATGCCAATGATTCCTCAAGCTGTCACAGTAATGCTAGCTTCTGGTACTTTCCAAATAAAAAAGAATTAAAATTTTTTAACCTTAACTATTTAGCCAGAATCGGTGCTATTCATTCGCTGGTTTTTGGCGGCTTTGCGTCCAAAGAACTTTCTGTTCGAATAAATCATGCAAAAGTAGATTTATTTTTACCATTTAGAAATATTTAAATAGCAATATTT
>QEOQ01000552.1:792502-805870 GCA_010279815.1 Brachionus plicatilis
GTACTTTCCAAATAAAAAATAATTAAAATTTTTCAACCTTAACTATTTAGCCAGAATCGGTGCTATTCATTCGCTGGTTTTTGGCGGCTTTGCGTCCAAAGAACTTTCTGTTCGAATAAATCATGCAAAAGTAGATTTATTTTTACCATTTAGAAATATTTAAATAGCAATATTTAAAAATTTTTCTAGCCTAAAATAATTGTCTCTGCAAATACTGGCGTTGAACCAGGACGCTTAATAAATTATAAAGAGCTACTAGATGCGGCAGTTGAAATGTCTGAACACAAACCTAAAAAATGTATTTTTTATAATAGAGAAATGGTAAACTTTAATATTTAATTAAATTTAATTAGCTTTTTATTGATATTATAAAAGTTTCCCGAAGTTGATTTTAAAAATAATCGAGATCTTTATTTAAATTATGAAAAAGAAATATCAAAAGCAAAGCCACATGACTGTGTCCCGGTAGATTCAAATTTTCCTCTTTATCTTCTATACACAAGTGGGACAACTGGCCTTCCTAAAGGTTAAATAAAATTAAGGAAAAAAAAAATTTTAAATTTATCTAATATTAGGAGTCGTTCGAATGACTGCTGGTTATTTGATTGCTCTTAAAAATTCCATGTCCAAAATTTATGGGGCTAATCCAGGAGAAACATTTTGCGCATTTTCAGATCTGGGATGGACAGTAGGTCATTCCTACATTTGCTACGGACCTTTGGCTGCTCGCAATACTGCAATTTTGTATGAAGGCAAGCCAGTTGGTACTCCTGATTCTGGTTCTTGGTTTAGAGTGCTGTCCGAACATAAAGTAGTCAGTGCATTTGGTGGTTAGATTTTTAGTATTTTATTTGTTCAATATTAATCAATTATCAAGCACCTACTGCTATTAGAGCTATTAAACAACAGGACCCAGAGGCAAAACTCGCCAAAAAATACAACTTAGATTGGTAAGTACAAAGCTAGGTTTTTGCCATTGTTCCGGTTGATTTTAAGCTTATTTATAAAAATTTTTATTTCTTAAAATGTACTTGAATAAATTTTGCTTTATTAATTATCTAAGAACAAACTAAAAGATATTAAAATAATGTTCAAATTTGTAACCTATCTTAAATTAAACAAATAATTTATTTGTTTAAGATTAGAAAAATATTTAAAAAAAAATTCATTGTTACAATTAAAAACTCTAGAATTACAAAAATAAACCTGATCTTAATATCACATAAAATCCAATAGGCTTCATCAGGTCGATGAAATTTTTTGGTAATAATATTAACTGATATAAATATAATTAGAATAAAATTAATAAAAAGTGACAAACTAAATTTTCAATTTTTTTTTACTTATTAATTAATCTCATCTCGATACCGGTACAATACTCGAGTATCGGAGGAATCGTTTGAAAAATACCAATAATAGTATTAAGTATTAAATTAGATACCTTGATGCTTTTTCTAAATTTGATTGAAAACTTAAATATTCGGTTAGTCAATCACTTTTTTATCATGAATCACTTTTTTAAATGTTTTGTTTTATGAAAAGTATCACAAGTATAGGAATCAATACTTCGTTTCAAATCTCTCATTTCCAATTCAGTTGTTTGCTAATAACTAATGAACGGAAACTTATTCGTTTTGCACTCCATTAAGAATGATTTAAATAAGATTAGCTAATATTTTGCACAGTTATTTCAGACTTAGGTCTCATGTGTGACAAACTTGTTAAAGATTGTAACATTTTACAGAACCAGTTTATTTCATTCTATTCAAAAGTTATTAGCAAAGAACCGAATTGAAATGAGCCTATAATTTTTGTTATCACTAATTAAACTTAACCTGTATAAATTCAATAATATCTATATAAAAATAATTTTATGGTTTGAAACAATTTTATTAAGATAAAAATAATTTTTATATTTAAAAGACTTTTTCAAGAAAAACTTTATCAATGTAAAAAAGAAAAGCTTTATTTTTGATCTTTATCTAGCAATTGCTTGAGTGTCCATTATTTTTATAAAACTACCATCGGATTCACTTTTCAAATCCATCATTTTAGAATTTGGTGAAAAAATTATATCAAAATTTTTGGAAATAATTCTTATATCGAAAAAGGTTTTTCAAATAAAAAGAGATTTTTTAAATTAAAAAAGTTGTTTATTAAAAAAAAGTTATTTTAGTTAGTTGTTTATAATGAATTTTTATAAAGTAAATTTATTTTAGTGATAAAAAAAATAATTTTATTTACAAAACAATTTATAGCCATTGAAATGAGAGAATTGAAACGAACTTCACAACCCCGTTCAATCCCTTAATTAATATTATCTTTTAAAAAAGAAAGATTCAGCTATAATTAAAAAATTTATTNNNNAATTATCTGCCACTTATTATTCTGCGCCCGTTATTTTAACATGTCATCTAAAGATTCTAGTGTATGCACTAAAATATAAAATTTCTTGCATCACCTTGCAAGGGAACACGGCATTGAAGTTTGGCAGCTTGGCTTGGCTTTTAATGCATGTCTTAAATTAAAGACATGAAAATTTTACATGTTTAATAAAAATCTAATATACGTGAATTTGTAAATTCCAGATTTTCCTTATTTTATAACATTTTAAATCAAATATTTTTAATCCAAAGTAATGAAAGATTTTCATTAAAACGGTTTAAAAAATTATGAATTTTCAAGATTATTAACTTTATTTAATTAATTAATAGTTATAATTCGGAATATTTTGTAATTTTGTTGAATTTTAAAATTCTTAAATCAGTCTAAATGTCACTGTTCTTGTTTTAATGTCAATTAATATGAATTCATAGTTTTGGATAATTATCCAAGCTTAAATTAAGAAAAAGAAGTGGAAATTTTCATTACTTAATTATTTGTTTAGTTTAAGATATTTGTTTCTAGCTGGTGAGCACTGTGATCATGAAACTATGGACTGGATTCGTGACGCAATTAAGAAACCAGTTTTTGATCATTGGTGGCAAACCGAAACTGGACATCCGATAACTTCTATTTGTGCTGGATATATGTCCGAAGAAGAAATGAAATCTGTACCAAATGGTGTGTCTGGAAAAGCTGTACCTGGATACGACAGTAATTTTAAAAATTATTCCGATTTCCCATTAAATGTAAAAATAATCAAGTTCGAATTTTGAGAGATGACGGAACAGAGGCAAGCAGTAGAGAAATGGGACGCATAGTCATAAAATTGCCACTTCCGCCAGGCACTATGTCTACTCTGTGGGAAAATGATGAACTCTTCAAAAATTTGTATTTTAAAAAATATCCGGGGTTTTATGACACTGCCGATGTTGGTTTTAAATGCGAAAATGGCTATTTGAGTATTATGTCTAGAGCCGATGATGTCATAAATGTGTCTGGACACCGACTTTCAAGTTCAGCCATTGAGGAGGCAATTCTAGAACATCACGAATTGTCAGAATGTGCTGTGGTGGAATTGTCCGATAAATTAAAAGGATCAGTTCCATTTGGATTTTTAGTAAGAAACAAAGGTATTTAATTATTACATTTAATTATTTTTAAAGAAAAAAGAAACTATAATACTAAATTTAGAAAAATATAATGCTAATTATCTATTTTATGTAATTATTTATTTAAACATATCAGAGAATATTTTTAAAGAAGAAAAAAATATTTTTATTTTTTTATGCTATCAAATTTTTGCATTAAAAAACATTTTTATAAAATAAAAAGATCAGAGAATTTTGTTCATCAAAAATAATGAGCGTAATTTTCAAGATATTTAAATTTAATATTGTCTAATTTTTTTAAATACTTAGAAAAATATAGGCCAAAAAATCTTTAAATAATTTTTTTTGATTTATGACTCGTTTTATTTTATACAAATTTTTTCACATTTGTAGTTTAAAGCCATCTGCCACAATAACATTTAATCAACTTTCATTCTTTTTTATTGATATTTTTTTCTCTTATTCGCTTCTTCTGGAGTATAGGGTCATTCTTTATTTATATAAAAAACATTAAATCCTACGTTCCTTTGTTACCCTGATAATATTGGTCGAGAGAATGATTTTGAAAATTTCATGTGATTGCCCATTGCCTATTGAGAATTCTTATTAGGAATCTTAAGAAATCTTTAGAAAAACGCATCATTTAAATTCTAATAATTTTCCTTTAGGATCTTAAATAATTTTCTTAGAAATTTGTTTAGCTTATTTAGAGAAAACTTGTAATTTTTTATAATCCTAAATGAAAAACTTATAGAATCTAGTTTTAAAAATCTTTCAAGAATTTATCAGATCTAAGAATTAATTAATCTTAAGGAAACTTATGTAACTTTATCAGAATCGTTAAGAACTCGTAAAGAGTCCAAGTCCGGCCACATGAATTTTTTTGCCGTTCGAGGTAATTATTGTGGTGGCCTAGTTAAAGTCACTAAAATTAAAGTTCAGATTTAGACTTGACTTGTGACTTTTAAACAACCCTGCTTTTATAATTCCATAAGGATATTTTAGGGATATTTAGAACTATTATAATCAGTGATTTTAACAATTTTTCAAGATGAACGATAATAATAATTAAATAATTTCAAATTTTTTCCTATATGTCAACGGTAAGATAATTACAGTTGATAAGGCTAGTTTAAATAATTTTTTTTTTTATTTTGTCGTATAAAAGTTTCGTTTCAATCACTTATGTATTAATAAAAGAGAAAAAAGTAAAAAATTAATATTTAATTGATTTTATTACATATGTAAATGCAAAAAAATTTGAAAAAATTAAAATTTGCTACTGATTTAGTATTTTAGTTTTTTAATTGCATATTATTAATTGCTAATAAAAAATATTATACGCAATTTTTTAAAATGAATTTTTTCAATATTTTTTTTATTTTAATGAAAATTAATTTCAGATTCAAAGTCAAGTGAAAAGGAATTGATTGAAAAAATAGTGAATAATGTAAGGGATCTGATTGGGCCTGTCGCATGTTTTAAACAAGCAGTTGTTGTTGATAAGCTTCCCAAGACCAGGTCTGGAAAAATAGCACGAAATACTTTAAAGGCCATGATCAACAACAAAACTTTTCAGGCAATTTAACTTTTTAAACTGAAAAATTTAAATGAACATTTTGTTTTAAAGATTCCTGTGACAATCGAAGATGCAGAGGTGTATGGAAAAATAAAGAAATCGTTAATTAGTCATGGTTACACTAATATTAGAGATCCAACTTTGTAGACTTAGATTTAATTTTTAATTATTAAATTTACCTAAAAAAACAAAAAATAAATAATTTAAAGATTAAAATGAAGGTTTTTAATTCAACTCATTAAATCGGTTAAAAAAACAAAAATGAATTCTTAAGATTGTCAATTAATTTTATTGAATTCACATATTTAGGTTACGGGATATGTAAAAAATAATGAACGACGATTTTAAAATGTAACCTTGGTTACAATTTTTATCAAGTTGAAGGCTTTACTATGTGAGTTTTTATGTATTTTAAATTAAATAAATAAAAATATTTATTTCGTAAATACGAAGACCGATGAGTAAATTTTGATTAAAAAATTTTTCTATTTTAGATTTTAGTCATTGGAAAAAATTAATAAAAAAATCTGGATAAGCTAAGAAATTTGATTGACAAAGCCAACATGGTTCAATCGTCTGGTAATAAAAATTTTGTTTTCTATTTTGGTCGGAACTTCAACGATGATGCAAATCCTTAGAATAAACTTGTTTGAAATTACAAGTCTTCAAATTTTTTAATTAACTTAAGCATTATTTTGCATAGTTATTTAAAAGTTAATTTTTTTGTTACAAGCTGAAATTAAATTTAGCCAAATAAATAAAAGAATCAAATAAGTCCTTATAATCGTTAATTTCTTGAATAGAGCTTTTGTGTCATTCAAAAGCTTGTTTTTTTCCATGAGTGGCTTTCTTTTGTTAGAAGAACAGCAAATTGTCAAAGTTCTCATGTATGAAAAATCTTTTTAAGACAGCCATTTTCTAAAGAGTGACGGAAATTAATAAAAAATTAAATAGTATACACACCATTAGACATTAAGATGGTTAATAATGGAATGATTTTTCTCGGAAAATATGAGGAAATAATAAAAAATTAAAATTTTCTTTTATCCTTAAGACTCTGAAATAATTTAATTGCATGTTGTTTCATTTTAAAAATTAATACTCCAAATTATTTTTTTTTACGAAACACAAAAAGCACCTCCAAAGACATTCGCCTATTTAAGTCTTCTTTTAAAAAAATAAATAAAAGTGTATTTGTTTTTTTTGACAAATTTTTATTCCCGAGATCCAGTTATACTTGAACATTTTCTTTAGTTTTTTTTTTTTATTTCGTTGATTTCACAATTCAATTTAGAAACTTGAAATTCATTTTTTTTCTTTAGTGCCGATCGAAAGACCAGACCCACCGGTAGTTGGCAAAGTAACCCATCATACAATTGAATTGATATGGATGCATCTTAAAGAAAAGTTGCCAACCAACCAGAAATTCAAATTTGTGGTACAGGAGGCGGACAAAAAAAAAAAAGAATGGGGTCAGGTTTATGCGTAAGCATTCTAATAGAAAAAATACATTTTCGTTAAAAAAAATTTTTTTTTTTCAAACAGAGGCTATGGATACACCAAAACAGTCGAATCTTTAGAACCATTCACTGAATATAGCTATAGACTATGTGTAATAGGTACAAATAACGAAAGAAGCGAATACAGTCCCGTTTGTACTGTAAAAACAACAAGTTAGCACTTAATTTTAAAAAATATGTAATTTTTTATGCTATTTTATCTTAGAAGAGCCTCTGAATGGTGAAGCTCTGCACAAGGCGATAATTTTGGACAGAAAAAGTGATGTGGAGCGAATATTAGATTCAGTTGATGGCCCAAGAGTAGTTGAGATCCCGGATAAATTTGGAAATTTACCACTTCAAATCGCGGTAAATAGGAATAATTTAGAGTAATATAAATTCATCTATCAAAGTTATAAAAATATCATTATTTCTATTAAAAGAATGGTCGAACTTTTGGTTTACAAAGGAGCTCAAATTAACGCTCAAAATGAGAGTGGCAAAACAGCCATTATGCTGGCAGCTTTCTCTGGCAAGCTTAATGTTTTAAAAGAATTGCGGAGCAATGGAGCTTCATATGATATCAAGGATAGATCAGGATGTAGTGTTCTTCATTATGCAGTTGATGGTGGAAATTTGGACTGTATTCAATACCTTTTAATGGATGGGTTAGATGTGAATATAACAGATACGACAAGTTGTTGGACGCCTTTGATTAGAGCAGCTAGTGTAGGTGCTAGCAAAGATGTGGCAGAATTATTAATAAAATATAAGGCTGATATAAACATTGTTGACAAAGATAACAAAAATGCGCTCATGATTGCCGTCATTAATGGAAATCAGCCATTTGTACAGTGTTTGGTAGAAAATGGTGCCGATTTGAACATAACAAATGAGTATGGAAAGACTGCATATGAAATGGCTGTGGCGATGGATCGAAGAGTAAGATTTTTTTTGAAAGATTTTCTTGTTTTTAATGAATTTTTGATGTTATTTCTAGAGAGTGGTTAAATATTTTGACGAATATTTTGAAAAACAAAAAGGTTAAGTAGAAAAAATCATGAGTAAAAATTAGAATGCCATTTTTTAAATAAATTTCTATATTAATTTTTATTTTAGTTTATAATTTAAAATAAAAAAAAACTGAATCAAATTAATTTTTAGTAGTTCACCGAAAATATTTGAATTTTTTGTTTTAGTAAATAAAATTATTTTTTTAAGATTAATGAAAATAAAAATTAGCTGGAAAATGATTCTCAAGGTGATTGGCAATTATAAGACTTTATTTATTTTAGGGCAGGAAACTGTTTAATTATTTATAATTATTTTATAACTTGGTTGACTATATAAAACGTAACTAACAACAAATAATCAACAAAACTATATGATTTATAGTGTTTACTCAATAAAAATTAAAAAAACTTCGCTCTTTCTATTTTTGTTTATTAAATAATTTGGATATTTGACTGTTTATTAAAAATTTAAATTTTATTCCTTCCTTTGCCATATTCTTTTTGAAACATTATCCTCAATTCGTTTGTCTGTTGAATTTAAAATAGTTTAAGTCCAAACATTTTGCTCAGTTAGAATATTTATGCCTTAAAAGTCGAATAAACTATTTAAAAAAATTTAATTATTAAAAAAAAAAAATTTAAAAAGTGATTTTTATGACTGTACTAGTTGAAATAAAGCAGGATTTTTTTTTTTCGTTTGGTCAATTAACTTGTTGAATTTATCCAAGATTGAAATATATTTTGGATCAATTGTATTAATTGAAAAATCCAAGTCCTCTTTTGCGTTGTATACTTCCAAATACGGATAATTAGAGATTGAATCTTTTTCACTTAAATCATCAAATAAAAACAAAACAATTTGAATTTTTTGCTCTTGAGCTGTCATTAATTCAGCTTTGCATTTCAACGAATTTTTATACGATTTGCTCATAAAACATACAAATAGAAAAGAATGAGTTAGGGCAGTCAATGAATCGTCAAAAACATTAATTAGGGAATTATTGGAGATTTGATAGCACCATAGTCTTATGCCAGATTGTCTGAAACGAGTACAGAATCGTTGAACTTCGTTTATTTGGTCTTTATGATACGAAATAAAAATATCATAAAACATTTTTTTTAATTATTAAACAATGGATATAAAATTGAGAAAAATTTAATTTTTTTGATCATTTATAAGAGTATTTATTGTTTTGAATTATCATTAAAGAAAAAAGTAACTAATTAAAAAATATCTTAGATATATACAATTTTAAGAGTTTGCTATTTTTTATCATTCTACTTGATATCTAAAATTTGTTGCATAATTTTAATTTTCTTGATAATAAAAAGCCAGATAAGGTATCACACCCTGCATTGGTACTAGCTAATGATCTTTTTTGAGGTTTTTGGAAAAAATTCAAAATTGATTTATTATTTTTATCATTAGCAACTGCACTTGCTAATTTTGATTGCTTTGGTTTACTTTTTTTTTTACCAACTTGATCATTTTCTTCTGTACAGTCTATTATTTCGTCATCACCATCGTCATTTTCATCAAAAGCGTCCGGCCTTTGACCAAAAAAGTAAAGAAAAATTTCAAAATTTTTTTTTGGTTTCCAAAGTACCATTTAACAGCAACACAAGATTTTTTCACTTTGATTCCCGCTGTAGACCAACTAAATCTTACCAATTTAACAAAGCCAAATACATTGTTCAAATATGAATCGAGAAATTTTTTAGTCAAAGGATCCCCGGGATAGCCCGAGCCATATTCTTTATAAGAACAGTTTTCCCTAAAAATCCAGTTTTTAAGCAAATTATCTCTAGTCACCTTGGCGCATATACTTGCAGCTGAAACACATGGATACAATGAATCAGCTTTTTTGGCAACTTTTATCTTAAGTTTAGGGAAACGTTTCGATAATTTAAGCTCGTATTTGTGCGGATCGCCGACTGTATCTAAATATACATGGGTTATATTCAAATTTTCCTGGTTATACAAAACATCGATCAAAGAAATAGCAGTGTCATGAGATAACTCATTTAGATTGTATTTTATTCTTAAAAGTCAAATAATTAATGAAATTTTTTTCTTAAAAATTTTTTTTTTTAGTCGATTTACCTTCCTAACATGCCGGTAGAAATGGTATTTGGTGAGAGCGATTTGACTGCAAATCCACATATTTTGTTCTCTTCGTTTATTCTCTCAAATATGCTCTCTCTATCTTTTTCACTTAGTGACTTGGAATCTAACCGTAAATAATGAATTTAAAATATTTAAGTTTGTACTTATTAATTATCTAATTTTTAGATTATTTAAAAAGTCATTATTTTAATATCAGTAATAAATAACTTTAAATTGATAAAAAAATAAAATCTAAATTTCATGCAATTTTGATAAAAGACAATTTAATCTCAATAATTTTAAGTTATAAATTAATTTTACCTGCGCATTTCATTTCTTTAAGCTGTTTTTCCTTATCAATAGGACAAAATAAAGCTCCATATACCATCGGACCTAAAAATTAGCTTTTAACTAAGCAATCTAGATTTGATTTAAGAAAATACCTAAGACAGGTCCTCGACCAGCTTCGTCAATTCCAAGACATAAATCAATGCCTTTAAAAGAGTCTCTATCAAAATTTGATACAAATAGATGATCGTGTAGATTGTCTTCGATAGCTTTAGTAAAGTCCATAATTATCTAGAGCAAATTAAAATGAATCAATTTTAAGTGTTTATATTTTGGGGTTCAAATACCAATTTAGCTTAGTTTAAAATTTAAAAAATAAAAGAGATTTTTTTGTTCATTATTTTTTTCTTTCAATTTTTTCATTTACATTTATATTTCCTTGAGAATGAATTTCTTTATCTCTTTTGGAAACTTCTTCAATGATGATTCAAAAATTGTTCTTTAATACAAAAAGTTTCAGTAAAATAAAACAAAATTTCTTTGTATAGACACTGGAAAAAACTCTGCCGACCAAATGTTTCTTCAATGAAAGCATCAGCATCCATTTTTTGATCCAGCTCTTCTTTGAAATTATGTATAAATGTTCCATTGAAAAAATGATTTAAGTCGATTGCTTCCAAGTCTCTAGCTATGGTTTTAACATAAAAAAATGATAAATAAATGGCTTGAAATTCACTCAAACAATGAACTAATTTAACATTCAAAAACTTTTGATTTTTTCGATTTTTTTGCACCACATTTTGAGTCAATATAGCACTAAATTGGATCAATTTGTTCCCAATATCTTTCAAATGAGAAAAATTTTTTTTATTTGAGGCTAAAAATTTTATAACATTTCCAAAAATATCAGGCGCATTGTCTTCTTGAATGGACAAAAATTCATTGATTAAATTTTCTTTATTTTCGACCATAGTCAAATATCCTTTATCCTCATTAGACACATCATATTTTTTTTTGAACAACTCATAGGCCGGATCGACAATTGCTGACTTTAAAAATGAAATTATAAAAGCTCTTAGAAAATTCGCATTTTTGCACTCATGTAAAATTTTGTAATCTTGTTCAGTTTTTTCGGTATTGAGCCAAAAATAAATCATTGCCAAAAAATTTTTAATTTTTTTGCTCAATTTTATTTCTTTAAAATTGTCAGATGTTAAATTTGAAATTATTTTATCATTTAACTTGAATAAATGTTTATAAATAAAATTTTTGTTCACCAAGTCTGGTCCAATGGATAAGAACAGCTCATTTTCTTGGCATAGATTAACTTTGAAAATTGACAGAGTGCTTTTGTCGCGCAGATACTCGTCAATAATGACCGATTCCTCGGTTAAAGATCCAGGCTCATAGATTTTAAATACCAAAGTATAATAAAATTTCCTTATATTGGTTGAACTTGTGTAGCAGCTTGGCCAACTAGGCATTTCAATTTGACAGCTGAACATGGTTTTACGATGCATCAGAACATCCAGACAATACCTGGTTGTTTCGAAGTGGACAAATTTTTTAATAAATTTACCATCAATCAAACCTCCGTTGAACGATGTAATTTCCATGGCCAAAATTTTTTCCTCAATACTCAAATTTTCTAATTTGAATTCAATGTCTTGACAAATTTTGCTCTTAAAATATTTTACCAAAGATGGTTTTTTGCACAAATACTCCTCCATCGAGTCATCAACAACTCTCCTGACCAAGTCATGCTGATCGCTTTTAATTAATTTTAGCATCACATTAACACACTCAGTTGGACTTTCGAACTGTGACAGCCACCTGATTATTTTGAAATAAAAATTATTCTTATTTTTTGTGTAACTTTGGGCTGTTTTGCCAATTCTTTTATTCCTTAAATTGTTATTACTTGAGTCAAGGGAGCTTATTAAAGATTTAAATAAAGATTTATCCACATAATCGTTTCCGCAAATAACTGCAAATATCGGCAGCATTTCTTTTCTGAAGAGAAAATTTTTTTCCACTTGCTTTTTGTTTATGTATTGGACAAAATTGTCAATTTTGAAAATAAAGGCCGCAATGTGGTAATCATTTCCAGTCTCATTTTCCACCACTGATGAAAAGTAAAAATAGTCAAACGAAATGTAGCCGTATTTTAAGTCGTAGACATAAAAATCGCTGTCTAAACTGACAAGTGGACATTGAAGTTCATTGGCAAGGCAAGCAAGGTCGTAGTCTGCTTCAAAAGTGCACTGGAAATGCTGCATTTCGAATTTATTCAGTAAATCGAGATAAATTTTGAATGATAAAATGGGAAGTAGATTTGAAAATGTGTGGAATTTATTATTTATGAGATTTGTTAAATCGATTTTAGAGCTATTTCCTGCTAAATTTGTGACGGAAAAAGCATTTTTAATGCGTTGAGAAGCACGTTTAAGTTGAGTTTTTATTTTACGATCGGATTTTTCTCGTCCGCCGTCAAGCAAAAAAATGGCGTTTATTTTACATTTTTTAAACGAAAGAAAAACTTCGCTCAGCTTGTCTGCCAATTCGTCATAATTACCACCATGGACTGATTGGAGACTGTTAAGTGAGTGAATTTGATGTAAAAAACTATAGCCATCGATTAAAATAGTGCAGTTTTTAAGATTAACCTGTTCCAATACTTGATCTAAAATTGCGCCATTCATAAAAGAAGTTAAACCAAGTATACCCATTTTTTTAAATTCTTTTTTAAATTTAAAAAAAAAAAGTAGATGAACGTGTGGTTTTTGATTTTTTTTTCTTGTTAGTTGCTTAATTTACATGACAATAATTTTTAAGTATTTGGCCTATCTTATAAAAAAATAAAATCTTAACTAAAATTTTTATTCATTTTTAATTTGTTCATCATTAATTTTAAAATAAAAGTTCACTGAGAGTTTTTCGCAGCGCATGCCCTATCCAATTCAGTTGTCCATGTCTAAGTTTTCTTCCACTTATCTTTGCACATGTATTTTTATACTTCCTCATTTGGTACCTTTTCAAACGATTTCATACTAAGCCACATTGTAAAACACTTTGATTAAAAAAGTTTATTTTCTCTTTGCATGCTCCACAGATTTGTGCGTTAGTCACTTAGTCAAAGTCAAAGTCAAGTCACGGACTTATCTTAAGAAATTTTTTCTGAAGTTATTTGACCTGAATTTATTTAAAATGTTTTCATTATTATAATCAATTAAAATTGAATAAAAAATGGGTTATCCCTAAAACACGGACCCGGACTCCGGAAAACGGACTCACGGACCCGGACTTTCAGATTCTAATATCCGGACTCCGGACAAAATTTATTAAAAATGAATGATTTAGAAATGACAAAAAATTTTATTATAGAATT
>QEOQ01000552.1:833703-893187 GCA_010279815.1 Brachionus plicatilis
TGTTCTTTGGTCATAAAATTTGGCAAATTTTTTTATCGAAAATAATTTTTCAATCGTGATACAATGCGGGCAAAATAAGAATTCATTTAATTAATCAGTAAGAATAATAAAAAATCTCGTGTTATTAAATCAATTATTTAAAAAATAGGATAAAATTATTTTTTTAAAGTGTTTTAAATTAAAAAATTAGAACAAAATCATAACTTAGATATCCTCAATTTTCTGATCAAAAAATTATTTAAGTTAAAAATTTTATTTGGTCACATAATTAGCTAGAAAGTTTATTAGAATAAAAAATGCGTCAATTGGTCCCAAAATCGACCAGTCCCCAAACTTTAAATAAATATTTTATAAGCCTTTTTTAATTCTTCTTTTTTTTAGCCTTGTATTCGTTTTTTGATAAATAGACACAACAATAAGTATTCATATACCAATAATTCTGACGACAATTTATTAAAAAATATAGAACTTTTTGAGAGAATGGCTATTAAATTTAGGAATCGTATAATGTTCATCAAAGACACAACAAGCACTGAAGAAATATGCTGCTGGTATTTTCATGGAAATGGAAAAAAACTGGCCGAAGTTTGCTGTACAAGCATAGTTTATACAACTGAAAAAAAACAAACTAAAGTTGAATTTCCTGATTCTAAAATTCTTGAGGAAATTTTTGTCAACGCTGTTCTTTTCGAGAACAAAGAGCAATCATCGAATTCAAATAGTTCTTCAATGGTTAATGCTAATTTTAACGATGCACAATGTTCTAGTCATTACAACGACCCTGATTCAAGCGAAAGTACGGTAACTACACCAGTATTTTTGGAAGAACAAATGCCCAGGTTAAGCATAGGCTCAATTCAGCAGCAGTCGTCCAACGGCAATCAAATAGTTAACAGCGCACTGAATGCTGTTTCATCAGTAATAAATAACATGAATTTGGCATCATCAGGATCAAATTCATCCAATTTTTCATCACCAAGCACCACAAATCCTCAGGTCCATTTGAGCCACGCGCCGAGTCAACAGTCTTTTCATTCACAATCTAATCCGTCAGGATCCGGTCATAACCATAGCCATTCAAATTTTTGCCATAACAACAGCAGTAATGCCACAAATTCAGTTAATAACAACTTGATATCGTCTACATCGTCTAATTTGATTTCTATTGCTAACAGCTTAGCAAATTCAGCTCGACGTGCCAATTCAGGGGCAAATAGCTCTTTGAGATGAATATTTTTTAATTTTCAGAATAACGATTTGATTTGGAGTTTAGTTTAAATTTGTTAATATTTTTCGAAGTATAATCTAAAATGTTTGTCTAAAAATTTAACTTTTATCATAATATTTTATTTAAAATGCTAAATTTATTTCTATTAAGGACTGTTGCTTATTTATTAAATAAAAAATATTTAATTTTTATAAATCACTTTGAAATACGAAAAATTTTCGTTTTCAAAAATTACTTTTTTCGTTTGCTATTTCAAGTTTGATCAACAAAAATTAATTGAATATTTAAATTTATTAAAATTAAATAGCAAAGTCTGAGGTACACGAGAAAAATTTGAGGTATTTCACAATGGCTTCTTGCGTAAATTTCTAAAAAGTTTTCTGAAAATTATTAAATCAAAAAAAGAATAGTTCATCAAAACAAGAGCCGAAACTAATCTGCGATTCTGGAGAACAGTAGCTGAAGCTGCAGTATTCTCACGTAGGTTAAGTTAAAAGTTTCTGTCAAAGACAGAACCTTGTGGAGGAGTAATGCTATCAAGTAGATATAAAATGCAACTGCACTTGCAGACGCTTGCTGCATTAATGGAAGCTAATATCTTTGGTATTTTTGCTTCACATTGACTCAGATCAATTATTAAAATATTATTTTTTAGTTCAAAAATTTAAAATCGTTCTTTTTATTGTAAATGATTTTTCAAATTATTTGAAACTGATTCAAAAATTTATCTGTAGTTAAAATTAGATTTGATTTAACTTCAATTGCTGGATACAAACTATTTCATTAAATTTATTTCAAAAAATGCCTCAAAAATATTAATAATGAATTTTAACCATTATTTCACCAAATTTTTGTGTTTAATTTTGTACTATTAACTTTGACTTTTAATTTTTTTTTTATTTTATTTGTTTTTATTTGCCTTTTGTTATACATTAATACACAGAATAGTAGAATTTTTTGAAAACTGATCTGGAAGCTAGAGTAGGTGACGTATTGTCAATGACGCTAGTAAAAACTAGTATGGTTATTTTTTTGATAACAGCATCAATCCTTTTTAATGGAAAAAATTTAAAAAAAAAAATTTGGCTGGAAGATACAGTATATCCTTTATGTAGGCTCATATTTTTGTTTGAAAATTGAAGCCATGAACTCACCATGTAAAATAATGAATTTTTTATAGCTGATTTGTTCTTTTACTAAATTATTCCTGGCTAGCTTAGACTTTTATGAGCTTTATGCACTTTATACCATATGAACCAATGTAATTAATTCCTAGTATGTTATCTTTTATGTAACATTTATCTAATATGAATTCAAATAAAAAAAAACTTAACATAACCTTGCCTGAATCCTTAACTACAATTGAATCACATTTTGTTAAAAGAAAGCTAACCATTAAATTAACCATATTTTGACTTAGCGAAAAACGTCGCAGGACGTATTGAGCTTTGTCAAATTAGGGTTATTTAATAATTTATTTAACTTGTTTTTTCATCTATAATTTTTTCTATAAAATCAATAAAAGTCCGGTTTGTTAAAAGATTTTATTTTATTCAATAAATTACCTTAAAGTATACAAAAAAGAATGTCTTCTTTGCTTAATAATATGGAATAAAGTGCATAAAGGACATAAAAGCCTTAGGTAGCCAGAAATAATCTTATAAAAGCTACAAAAAAGATAACATACTAGGAAATAATTACATGGGTTCATATGGTATAAAGTGCATAAAGTACATAAAAGTATGGGTTGGTTACAAGATTTTACAAATAAAAAATTAAAAAAAGGACACATGAAGTACATAAAAGAAACATAATATATACAGCACTTTAAAGTTACATACTAGATATAAATGACGTCATTGGCAATAGATGGAGTAATTGATAAATTACTAGAATTTTTTTGTTAATCAATTTTTTAAAATATCAAATATAAAATATATACTAGTATATATATTTATCATTTACTTTTTAATTTAATCGAGTAAAAAATAAGATTTAAGAAAGGCAATTTTTTAAAATTTTAAATAGGTATATTTTGCAAACATTCACTCCATTTAATTTTTAAACTAAAAAAGATTTGATAGTTAAAAAAAAATGTAATTAAATTTTATTTTTAAAGAATTAAAATACTTAAAAAATATACATAAATAAATTCGATGATCATTCTTTTAAGTGATGCTTTAATATAAGTTCAAAATAAGTTTCTAAATAAAATTATATAAATATTAAAAAAAATTTAAAAATGAAATATAAGATTTTATTTAATTAAATTCCAGCAAAAAGAAAAAAAAATTAAAAAAAGTGTTTGAATTTTCGTAATAATTGATTAGAGCAGTTAAAGAGAGTTAAGTTATTTATTTTTTTATTTCGTTCTACCGAATACTTTCATTAACTAGTTCCAAGCTGTACCACTTAGAGCGAAAATATTTTCATATTACTTTTTGTTCAATGTAAAATAAAAAATACACATTCAGACTTGTTGAAGCTAAAAACCAAGCGGATTTACTTTAGATCTCTTATTGCTGTCGAACAAAAAAATTTAAAAATCTCTTCTCAAACAAAAAATTTTTAAAAACTATATAAAAGTATAAAATGACAGATTACAATTTTACGTATGTGATAAAGGAAGTTTTTGAATAGAAAAATAGCCAAAGAATACAGTAAAAAATAGATTTGAGCACTATTAGCAAAATGTTCTAAAACAGATTAGTTTTGTAGGCGCTATTTAATTTTGGTTTTGGTTAAGTCACCTTAAGTACCAGTTGCATTGAGAGTTTCAGTCGTTTTAAAACCGAGCGACACAATTCATAATAATCTTGCTTCACCATTCATCTTATCTATCACCCAAAATATCGATTTCTTCTTCTAATAATTTTTTTTAACATATACTTATTTCATTGAATATTTTTCAGAAATTTTTTTTAGAATTTTAAATGTTTAAATGAAAAAAAAACTAGTGGTTTTGTGTTGTACTAAATGTAGTCCTCACAGAGACATGGTCGTGTTCTGAGACGGCGCTTGTGGTGTCTGTACATTCGGTGTGTTTGAGAAGCCACTTGAAGGCGCTGTATAAAATGAAGTGTTCAATTGAATTTGGCTCAGCTGATTCTGAGAATTTTGAATTTGTGCCGTATTCTGAGAGTTCATAGGTGTCGTACTAAACGTGTTGTTCGATAGAGTGTTAAAGCAATTCATAGACGAATTAGATGAGATTGTGTTACAAGATGAAATGTAAGAGGCCATAGAGCTTGTGGGGCTGGTGTTCTCTTTATTGTAGAAGAGATAGAGATTGTTGGTGGCGGCTATGGCAATTATGTTATCTTTTGGGTGCCATGACGTGTGTAGTATTTTTTTTGTAAAGTCCAAGTTGTCCACATTGACCTCGTCTTTGTAGGAATTTGTTTTGCCGTTCATCAGGTTGTTTCGCTTTGAATTGAGTAGAGGCGATGAATTTCCATTTGTTTGCCCGTTCGACAGATTTGAATTTGTAACTCGCTTGGGTCTTAGCAGTTGTCTTGGTTTTGTTTGCTCTCTGGAACACTCGAACATCAGCTCCTGCTTGGAATTTCGATTGAACGATTTGAAAAAATTGTTATAAGAACCTGTTAAGATATGGCTTTAAGAGAAAAATTATTTTTTTGTTTCCCCAATTTAAAATTAATTGATGCTCACTCGTCGTTCGAACTCCAGCTGCATTCAAATTTGTCAAATATGCAGTCGTTTTCATACAAAACACAAAGTTTGTTCCTCAAGTAGTCGTGGACATTGTAGGTTTCGACCGGACGATTCTCCATATTCAAGTCCCATATTTTTACATTTAGGTAATCTCTTGTGCACAGATAACGACCTGAATGACTAAATTTAACATCCGATATTGAGCTTATGATTTCGGAAAAAAAATTCTTGGTCGTGGGATCTTCTCTTTCCTCAAAAACTAGACAAAAAATTAATCTTTTTTTAAATTTTTTTTCAATTCTGAATATTTACTTTTAGCTTGACTGTCGCACAATGCCGATTGACGCATATCGCACAGACGTATTATTCCTTTACTACTACTGTAAACAAATAGATTGCATTCTTTTGGATGGAATTCAGCGGCTGTAATTACTTCGGTCAATTCTTCCATATTAGCTGGTTTTATATCAACAATGTCTTTTGTAAAAAATTAAATAAATTTTCATTTTAATTTTAGATGTGTTTTTTTATTGAAAAAATTCAAAAATTTTTAATTTAGAAAATAAATAAAAAATATTTTTTACATCCAAGGGGAAAAAAATGGTTACTTTTCTACTTTAAGTCAGCAAAAAAAATAAAAAGACAACTCGAATAATTTTTCTGATCAAAATTAAATTTAAGAAATTTAATAAACTCTTAATTATTAAAAATTAGATTATGAATTGGCGAATTAAGGTTTTAAACTAGGGTTTCCAGATTTATTTTTTCGAATTTTTATTTAAAAAACCTAAAACTAAATGAAAATATTCATTTATGATCGCTTTCGTCTAAGTTGATTAAATCCGAATCTTAGATTTCTGAGTTTTAATGAAATAATTTCTATAATTATTATCAGATACTAAAAGAATAAGAATTGGCTTATTTTTCACTTTTTTAAATTTTTTCATGTTGCTTATTTATTGAATTTTCTAATAAAGATTCAAAAATATCACCACGATCAAGATATACAAAATTGTTAAAAAAGTGTTTAAGTATTCAAAAAAGGTATTTTTTTTGGACGAAGTTTGAGAGATTATTTCAAATTTTTTCTTATCTGATAGAATTAATCATCATGTTCTTTTATGTTGGAGCTGCTTTGGAAAAGTTGAATTTTTTTTATGTCAGAAAAATGTTTTATCTTAATTTTTACTTTTAAACAGAGTCCAAGTCCGGACTTTGACTTTAACTTGGCTACCGCATTAACTACATGAAACGGCAAAAAATTCATTTTGTTCGGATTTTTAAAAAAAAAAAATATTTAAAAGTCCGGACTTGGACTTTATTTTGAGACTTTTAAACAACTTTGCTTTTAAATAAAAATAAATCAATAAATTCAAGACAAGAAAAGCATAAAAAATTTTGTCTTTTTTTAATTTTTATAATCAGTGAAATCGATTTTTAATTCTCAAATAAATAAATTATTTTTGCCTCAAGAATTTTCTGTTCCAAAATTTAAAAAAAAAAAAAAAAAACATCATTTTTTATTCTAATTTGCATTAATAATCGATTTGGAAAATTTAACTTTCAAGAGCTTTTGTTTTAAAAAATGTTTTAATTAAATTAAAAACTTCAATTGAAAAATAGAATAAAAATTGTTTAAGCCCTAATTTGTTTAGAGACTTAACATACCTAAAATAAATATTTTATTAAAATTGCGTAATTTTTAAAGTAATTTCCAAAAAAAAAAAAGACAAAATTTTATTTTTAGATAAGGAACAGACCAAAATGATTATTTAATTTTATAAATGTGGACTGTAAAATGGATTTTAATGAGTCAAATAGTCACAAAGGCTGAGTGAAAAAATAAACTGCTAATCAAGAGATAAAAATACTCACTGAATGATTGATTGGTAATTTCAATGTGCCAAAGATTTATGCGTAAATCGTCAGCCGACATGAATGTCTCTTGGTCACTGTTCAACGAAATGGAATTAATGTGATATGTGTGTGCATTGGCAAATACACGTTTTGGTATTGCTTCAACCTCAATTCTGTCCATATATTTTACCACAGGTATACTTACTGTTCTAATGAAGCCGTTTATGTCATCGCGCACGGTTATATTACCGTTCATAAGACTAGTGTGGTTTTGATAATGACTGTATTCTGTAGAGGCCGCCGATGACTGAATTATGGCCCGCTTGTTCCGCTCTCTAATCTTCCACAGTTTTACTGTTTTATCATTTGTGGACAGGAGAAAATGTGCCATGTTTTTTCGTCTCAGCCATTTGATTTTGTTAATTTTCTCCTCGATTTCCAAGCTCTTCAGGTAGTCGAACTCGGCCTCGTGGCTCTGAAATGTACTGTACACATTGTACTCGGTTCTCAGGCTGTTGAAGTCATTTTGCTGGAGCTGAGACTTGGTCGGTTGTTCGCGCTGAAAAATGACTATGCGACCGCCCTTGTCGCCGGTGGCCAGCAGCTCGCCGTCCTCGTTAAACTCAACTGTGCTAATTACATCCGCTTAAAATTGCTACTATTAATCAAAATGGAACCCAAGCCAGCTATTAAGAGTACATACCTTCGTTGACCTCGTCCTCCATGGTGCCCTTGACTTGCGAGAAGTACCATTGGGCCTCGCCACCGGACTCTATTAAAGGATTAGAAACTTTTCAAAAAATTTCATTTTATTCCTTAAAAAAAAGCAAAATTTTACGCACCAGTCATCTCGGATTCGTATGATTCCCAATCCAGTTTTGACGCTTATTTGTGACTAACAATTTTGATCAACACTTTATTGATATCTACTTTATTGATAGAAGCCAATTACACCGATTGATTAGTGTGTGCTGGGTGGCAAAAAATTTCAAATTTTTTTTCTTCTTTTTTTTTCTCAATGACACAAAAAAACTTTGAAATACAAAAAATATAAAAAAAAAACAAAATTAACAAACAAATGTGCTGTTTGGACGCTTTTTTGGCTACAAAAATTTCTTGAAAAAAAAACAAAGAGAAATAAAGTTAAATAAAATTTAAAAATTAAATTTAAAAAGCCGAAATTTGACTAAATCTTTGTTGATGATTGTTGCAAGAAATGCATTCATTAAGTGAGAGCAGCATAAATGGGTAATAGAGACACACTTGCTGAGCGTTTACTGCCAATCTTAGCTTTTAACAGTGCCCCCCTGGCGCAAATTTCGACTTAAGCGAGAGTGTGAGAGTTTTAGTTGAAATTATTCATTTCAAATCATAATTTTGAAACATCTCTTTGCATTCGACTCCACACGCTCACCACACACTTACACACTCATCCACATTTTGAATATTTTAAGCTGAAATTATACATAATAAACTTGCAATTTGAATTTTGCTATTAGATAATTAAGATATCCAAGGAAATAGAGATCTTTGTTCAGTGACTCGGATCTGAGAGAAAAATTGTTTACTTATCGATTTGTTGCGGGTCCTCCTCAATCTATTTGCTTATTATCATTTTTTATTATCAATCAATGCTAAATATTAAATTAATAAAAGCGCAATTCTAAATGCTAATCAAAATCAACTATCAGTGATTGTCTTTAGCTTTCTAACAAAAATATTATCTCCTTTGCTATTCAACAGCAACAACAACAACCTTAAAAGCATTACTAGTTTATTTTCTTTTACTTAGAAAAAAAAAGAAAAAAAAGAAATTTAATTTCAACTGCACATGCAAGAATAGAATATAATTTTGAACAAATTTCTAAACAACGCTAAATACATATTCACGTTGTATTTTAAATTTTGATGTTCAAAATTATCGGAGGGGAAAATATTGAATTTTTGAAAATAATTTAAATTAATAAATTTTTCTGCTTTTGTTTGATTAATTTTAGAGCTTTAAATGTGTGAGCGTTTGCTCAACGATATAAAGATATTGAAAATTGGAAAAAAAATTAAAGTTGAAAAGAACGGCAAGAATAAATTAGATCATCTTCATTAATGAAAATATTGAAATATTTTTAAAATTCAATTAGCTCTTTTTTTTTTAAATAAGATTTTAATATTTTATGCAAATTTACCATAAAACATACCGGAATGTTATTAAATTCTAGTCCTGAATATAAAGCACTTTTTTTCTCGTAATAAGTAATTTGTTTTAATTAACCATTATTTATTTTTCAATAATTATAATAATCAATATGACTTTTAATTAAATTTCGATTTAATCATCTTTTAAATAATTAACTTTTAGGTATGTAATTAAAATATTATATCACAAGGATTAGTTGAAGGGAGCTCTTTTAGTCAAACAGAATTAACTGGATAATGGTAGAAAAAACGCATTTCTCTTTATGATAGATATCATTCTCAGAGTCCATTCCATCATAAATTTGATTTATTATTGTTAAATTAAAAAAAATACAAAATTTTAAGGAACGAAATTACATTTTGACCGATCATGTCAAATTATTATTATTATTATTATTTTAATTATATTTTCAATTTTTTTTGTATATTTTATGAATAATAAATATTTTTTAAAACGAAATTTTTTAGATGATTTTTTATTAGTTATTTAATCTAATTATGCAATTTAGTACTAATGAAGTAAGCTAATTAAGAATTAAAAGAAAATTGGACTTTTGTTTAAACTCGAAAGCCCGGAGAATTTTTTAGACCAATTTATTTAAAAAATGTTAAATTTTAATATATTTTGATTGTAATAACAATGTCTAACATTGAATATTTTATTTTCTAAGAAACATTTAGAAATAATTTGTTTAAGAATGAGATTTTTCCATAAAAAGCGGAATAAAAACTTGTAATTCAGAATTCTTTGGCCAAACTCTCAAAAAAATCTTTAATTTAAACTCTTATGACATACAAAAAAGTATAATTTGCGCTTTTTAAAATTTAATCTGATATTGAAGGAATTTTTAAAGGAAATGAAAAATAAACTAAAAATCAAATCATTTAAGCATAAATTAAAAATTATTTATTGTAAGCTTAGATCTAGATTAAATGAAATTGGTTTTCAAACTGATGCAAAATAAAATTTTAAAATTTAACAGAAATATCATGTAAATTAAATTTTCTAAATTGAAAAAAGGACTTGAATTTTTTCTAAGGCCTGAGTGTTTTTTTTTTATTATTTGATAGATAAAAAAAAAATAAGTTTGATCGGTTAAATGAGGAAAATTTGCACAGTTAAAACGGTAATTTTCACAAATTTACGCTTTACCTTGTGAAATTTCATTCATACATTCTGTAAATTTTCATGATTTTTAAAAGTATTAAAAAAAAACGCAATTAATTGATACAGTTTTTGCAAATTTTTGCAGTAGGTGAAACAAAAGTTGCTTCACTTTATTTCATATGAAGAATAAGTTTTTGACCATTAGAACAAAAGTTATAATAATATTTTTTCTTTTTGTATTGGAAGTTTTGCATGAAATTTCACAATACCTTCCAATGATATCTAGTTGCTTTGGAATCTGTAGTCTTCGCATTCTAATCGCTCTATACAAATCATTGAAAGAATCGGACAAAATAATGGTTTATTTTTTGATTAATAAATGATTTGAATATTATTAATACTCTTTTTTTAAAGGAATTGATAAGATTAAATTTTCAAAACAACTATGATGTTATTTAAAACTAAGTTATTTGAAAAAAAATAATATTTTTCATCTACATGATAATTAATTTAGTCCCAAATAAATTAATCATTTTTTTTTGTGAAAGTGAAAGATTCACCTTAACAACCAGAATTGTGTCGTTTAAAATGATTTAATTTTATTTAACGATTGGTTTATTTTTGACTTTTAATAATTTGGTTTTGTATTAGTTTGAAAACCAATTTCATTTAATCAAAATTTACCCTTAAAATAAATTTTTGTTAATTAATTTTTTGATTTTTTTAAAAACTAACATTTTTTTGCAGAGTTTGGTCAAAGAATTTTATAAAAAGCGCTCTGGATTTCTCTTTTAAAGAACATCCAAAATTTAGTTCAGAAATATTTGACAATTTTTCAGTGCATGTTTTAGTGATAATTATATTATAGTATATAATATATATGTACAATAAAAACTAAGTCTTAAATTTAAATAATCTTTTAATTTAATTTTCAAAAGTTTGTTAGATTTTTTCTTAAATTTTGCAATCAAATTTATCAAACTATGGTGTTAAATTTAAATTGGAAAGTTCTCTACTGATATTTTGTAAACAGAAATAAAAAATTGAATCCAAATATTAATATTTAATTTTTTTTTTAATTAAAAAATATTACTATTTTTGTTAGTACTGTTAATTGAAACAAATTTAGACGAAAAAACTACAAAAAAAATTAGCATGTATTTTCACTCATTTTGTTAGAACGACGTGCTTCACCGATTAGGAAAAAAAATAGCTACTAGATAAACTACTCATGTTTTAATTATTAATTATTTCAAATGAACCTTAAACAAAATGAAAATGTATTACTCTTCAGTCTTTTTAAGATTTTCAGAATTATCATAAATCAAACATATTCGCATGAAATAAACTAAAAAACAAAAAGAGCAGTTTAATTATGTTTGAGTAGGGGAAGGAGTGAAAAGTGTTTATCAGAGAATCATAAGTAAAACTAGCTAAAATTTAAATACAAAAACCTTTTATGAAATACAAATATAGTGAAATAATTTATTTATCTTGTAACAAATCAAAAGCGATTAATGATATCAAATTTGGAAGGATATACAAAAGATTGTAATGGTAGACTTAAATTATGCATAAGTTTTAAAAATCTTATGAACCTAAGAAATACCTAAAAAGGATCTTAAACAAATGATTTACGAATAAATTATCTTCTACTTAGGGAATTTTCTTTCGAATAGCTAGAAAATGCAAATTCATTAGCTTCTAGTTTGAATATAAAGCTATTATAGATTCCTAAAATTTGATCTATAAAAAGTTAAAATGAAAACAAAATATAAAAATCATAGTAATCGGTTAACAAATTTCAGAAGCGTTTTTTTTCATATTCATATTTTGGCTTTATATATATAAATTGTCAGTATATAAATGAATGTGATATTTAAAAAAAATATTTTCTTGAATCTTTAATAAAAAAATCGTGTAAAAGACTATTAAGACAACTTTTAGATACTTTTGATAATTTGAAAATTTCAAAATGGCTGATGTAAGTTTTTCAACTATTTTTGAGGAGAAAAAAATTCAATAATGTAATAATAATACTTTTTTTAAAGAAAAAAGGAAAGAAGAGAGCCCAAAGAGCTACTAGCAATGTATTTGCAATGTTTGAACAAAGTCAAGTTCAGGAATTCAAAGAGGTAAAAATTTAAATATATAAAAAAAATTCAACAAATATTCACAAAATTATAAAAATGTTTTTTTAAATTTTTTATTGTGAAAAATTGATTTAAAATGGATAAATTTAAAACTAAACTATCCAAAGGCTTTCAATATGTTTGACCAAGACAGAGATGGCGTTATAAGTGTTGATGATTTAAAAGAGATTTACATGTCTCTAGGTTAGTTGAGACAAGGAATAATTTTATTTTGGAGTGTTTTTTTTTTTTAATTTTTGAATTTTTAGTTTTAATTAAGTGTATTTGTAAAATACAAAAACTTAAAAATACAAAGCCTAAATTTCATTAAATATTTTCTATATTAATACTAGATAAGCATAATTTTAAATTGATATTTATTTTTCAATGCATTTTATCTAATCAAAATGATTGTTGTAGGCATTCGGTCTTATGGATCAAGACAGAGATGGAGTAATCAGTGTCGATGATTTAAAAGAAGTTTACAATTCATTGGGTAAATGAAGGCATCAATTTAGATATCCCCTTTTACCTTATTACCTTGTTTTATTTTCAAAACACACAAACCCTGAAATGATATTTTTAAGACAATGTATTATTTCCTTGAAAACCCTTTACAAAAATACTTCCCTTTGTTTCCAAAAAAACTTGCATGAATGAATGATGAATTTAATTTTTCTATTGATTTTGATTACTTTTTTTTATGCATTGGGTTGAATAAATTAGTAAAATATTTTAATAATTAAATAAATAGCTTAAAAAAAATTAATTTTCAATTTGTTTTTAGGCAGAATGCCAAAAGATGCTGAATTAAAAGCCATGGTTGAGGAGGCCCAAGGACCAATTAACTTCACAATGTTATTGACTTTATTTGGAGATCGTCTTAACGGTAAACTTTAAATGATTTAATTAAGCCAAGATGAACCTAAAATGCATGAATATATTTTAACTTTTGTTCCCCTGATTTTTATTTTAAACCTTGAATGAACCCTTTTGACAAATAGGAACTGATGAAGAAACAGTAATCATGAATGCTTTTAAGTTGTTTGATGAAAATGGATCTGGAATTATAAATTCCCAAGCGTGAGTATTTCTAAATAAAGAAAAAACAATAGATTTAAAATCAAATTTAAAAGAAAAAATTTAAATTATATTAAATCTGTTGATTTAGTTCATTGCATCCATAACCACCCTGAATCAATTCTTAACGTAAATTTGAATTCCCTTCTTTTATTTCAAAAAAAATGTTATCTTTTTGCCACTTATTAAACCAATAAAATTCTCTTAAAATCTTTTAGTTTATGAAATTTAATTATTATTCGATGATATTTATTTAATTATTTTGTTCCAATTATAACAAAACAGGCACTGATGAAGAATCACATATAATGAATGCTTTCAAATTGTATGACGCTGATGCCAAAGGGACGTTACACCGTGATTTGTAAGTTTTTAAATTTTTATATCACTATTTTTAAGACATAACATTCGATTTTTTTATTTTTAACTTGAGTTTTTTAGAATAAGTCATCAATTTAAAAAATCACTAAATTATTCCATTAATAATAAATTGAATGAATTATCTTGTTAGGTTAAGAGAAATTCTCACAGCTCAAGGAAATCCAGCTGAAAGACTTACAGATCAACAAGTAAGATAACAGAAAAGAATATTATATCTGTAGTATTTTTATTTCCTTTTAATAATGAGCTTATCTCGTTATGAAATATGTTTATTCCTTTTATTTTTACGAATTCTTCCCTGATCAAAAAATGGATGCAAAGATACAAAATTTTTTTAAATTTTTTTTGTATTAAATGCTTTTTCCCTTCTGCTCAAAAAGGTTGCGTGAAGTTTTAGTTCACCAAGGCAAACCAGATGAACGACTTACCGATCAAGAAGTAAGAGATCTTAAATGATCTTAACTTAACTATTACTAACACTAAGTTGTATAAAAATATAAACAAAAAATAATAAATTAACCATTGAACTAAAATATCAATTGATTGCATGTTTTTTCTTAGTTTGATTTTGATTTAATAATTATACAATAAATTTAATTAAGTATAATTTTAATTACTTAACTTTTTTAAGTTCAACCAAGTTCTTGAAGGTGCTCCAATGGATAACAAAGGCAATATGGATTATGCATCATTCGTTCGTATAATCAAAAGAGGAAAACAAGACGATGAATAAATCTGAATTGGTTTTACACATGCCTTTCATTTTTTATAATTAGAATTAGATTTAAAATTTGTTTTAAGCCCAACAATTTATTTATTTTAATTGTTTAAATTTTTTTAACTCAAAAAAAAAATCTGTCAATAAAACCAGTTTCAAAAAATTATTTATACATTTTATATTATAGATCAAAATTTATTCTTTTCAGATCATTTGCATACTTGGTAAAACTTAGACAATTTTCTTTTTGATTTTTTTTTCTAAAAAATTAACTCTGTTCTTTAGAAAAATTGTTATTAAAAATGTGAATTTAGATTAGTGAAAATTTTATCCTAATAAAAAATTATTCTATCAATTCATTTTTTTTACTAAGTATCAAACGACTACTCTTAAAATCTAAAGCTGCTTTTGATAAAACTTATTCAGCCTTTAATTCTTTATATACATTAAATAAATGCAAAATACTACTTGTTTTTATTCAAAATTTATTTTAAAATCTTTAAATATCCATTTTGACCATTTAAATGGTTACAGTATTAGATCTAAAATATATCTCGGATTATTACAATGAAAAATTATTTTCTTCCTTTTTATTTTTGTCAATGCACTTATCTCCAAATTAGAGCATTCATTTGAATTGTTTTTATTTTTATATTAATTATTTATCGGTTTAACTTCTCTATTCAAAGGATCTAAAATTACGATCTTAAAAGTTCTTTAAATAAAAAACACTCATTATATGAATATTATACATTTTTTAATTACTCCTCTAAATGATTCTCATTTATTAGTAGCTAAAGCCTTTTAATGTGTTTGTCAGTGAAGGAGATGTTAGGTACACGCAATTACAATCAACATTTTTCTCCTTTTTCAGAAATCAATACTTGATTTTAATATTCTTGATGCGTCATTTAATTGACTTGGTAAAGAGTTCTTAAAATGTGTTGTTCTTTTCAAGAAAAAAAATTCTTTGTGATTTAATTAAATATTAAATATCAAATATTTTGTTATACATTTCAATTATAATGGTCGATTTTTTTGATTAAAGATATTAACTTTGTAGCTGTATGCTGTACCCTCTCAATATAAGCGCAATATGATTCAAAAATTGGTTGCCTAACTAGTATTGAGCACCCAATCAAAAGTTGAACAAAGGATATATGAATCTAAAAAGTTTCAAAAAGTTTTAAAAAGTGTCACGGGACCAGCTAAATGATTTTTTTTACCTTCCTTATATTTTATTTTCTTTTGGTAGATGTTTTTTTTACTTGAATTTCCAATTTTAGTAAAAATCACATATCACTATTCGACAATGGATATATTTAACCTTTCAGTAAAATCAATGTTCTTTTATTAAATAAATTAAAAAATTTTACCAAATTATTTTTTAATGAATTAAAATTTTTTCTTGATAATTTAAAATTTTTTATTTAACTCATTAAACAAGTCGGTCAATCGACTAATGTCTAAATGTACCATCTAAATGCATCAGGCTATTTTTTATAACTTATTACATATTTTATTTGCAAAATATTTTTATTAATTAAAGATCTGTAAATTTTTCAGTGATAAAATATAATTAAAATTTAAAAAATTTTATTTGGAATACTGAAAGTGGTATGGTCGAACAAGTGCGTATGTATCCTTCAGTTATCATTGCCAAATATTTTTTAATTTCTTGATTTTTTAAATGACATAATCTCAATTTTGTTCAATTAAATTTTAATTGATAAAAATTCTCGATTTGATTATATATTTTTGTTAGTTCTGTTAGTTTTATATTTTCTAAAATAGTATGCCTTACCCGATTTTATTATTTTTTGGACTTTCATTTTTTAAATTTTCCAAGAGTAAACTTGTTGCGTCAGTGCAAATATTTTTTGTCAATATGTGAATGGTTTTTTGTTTCTGTTTTTCACATAGGTTTCCAGAAGTGTGAACAAAGTTTCTTAAGACCTGAGGCTTATTGTTTAATAACAAGCTTGTAAAATTTACTAAATGATATATTATTCTGTTCATTTTTAAAGTCTTATTGTCATTTAATCTTGTTTTTTTATTATTCAAACTTGGTTGCTTGGATTTTTTTTTATCAGTAAGAATATTAAAGTTAAATAAAAAATCAAGGTGAAGCATCTATTTAAATATTTTGTTAGTGAAAAATATATTTTAAATGATTTTAATTTAACTTTTCCATAAGACACCTCACAAATGTCAAAATATAATGATATTTGTTTGATTAAAAAAAAATAACCAAAATTAATCAACTCTTATATTTTTTACTTAAAAATACTTAAACTAATTTTTACATTTTCTATAAAAATAAGGCTCGAAGCGTTTAGATTTTTAATAACAATGGTCTGTTCATTTTTATATTAAAAATATTATTATTAGAAGTTAGCTGTATAAAAACTAAATGATTTTAGTTCAAACAGAATTCTTCTGAACCAAGTTGAATTTAAATTTTGAATTTTTCAAATTCTTTTTTTAGGAGATTAAATTTACCTAAGAATTTAATATTAAGATTCTTTTACAAAAGTATCCAGGTTCAAAAAGTAAAATTTTTTTTTCCATGCAATAAGCTGAAGTATTTTGAATTCTTAAAAAATTTTAAATTTTGATTAATTTTTATGGCTTGAATTAAATACATTTTTAATAATTGAAAATTTTAATAAATTTCAACTCAATTGGAATATTAAAATTATTTTCATGGTAACTTTGCAAGTACTGAATTTTTTAATTTTTAAAAATTCAACTGATCATAATTTTAGCGACTTCAGGTGACAGCGTTCAGAATACATCTGTTTGTGTAGTTTCCAGTCTCTACTAAATGAACAAAAGGAATTTTAGGTTATTTAATATTGCGCAATTAATGCAATATTATGATCAAAAATGAAATAAAGTTTTACATTTTTAATTTCTATTTATCTGATTTTGTTTTTGAACACTAAAAAATAAAGCAAGAAATTTTGAAATTTATTTGAAAATTCTATATTATTCAAATTTGAAACATAATTCAACACACATTCTTGAATAGAACAGAACAAGCAACATCGATCACTACCATCACTATACTACCATCACCACCACCACCACTGCCATTGAAATGAAATATTCAACTCGAATTTAAATGTATATCATTGAGAAAAATTTGAAAAAAAAGAAACGATAAAACATAAAAATGAAGTTTCTATAATTACATTCAGTTTAAAAATAATTCCCAATTTTTTCTATTTGAAAGTTTAAATATTTGATATAAATAGCTCGAATGGGATCAACTCTGTTTTAAGGAAGAAGTGTCGACTCAATGTACAAGATTTTACTTAATACCATGCTTACTAAATGGAACATGATTTCCCTCTGGTACACTCCATTTTCAAAATTGTTCAAACTAATTGCGCCATTTTTTCAACAAAAAATTTTAATGGAAAATATTCAGCTTATTTTTTATTTCATAAATGTATCCTATTGCACTGGAAATAAATCAATTTAATGATTGAATTTTTTCGGAAAATTAAAGATCAATTAAAACAGTAAACAACAAGTGATGAATTAAAAGTTTAATTTTATTTAATAGTTAATTAATTCACGAATCGAAATGCAAATGCGAGTAATTTTATGAAGGATTTGAGTTTTGGTTTTAAATATAAAGCACAACATTTCCATAAAGAAAACCAAATTTTTTTTTTTAATTTTATAATTTATAATTTTTAAAATACTGATTGCAATAATCATTAATCATTTTTCTTTTCTAGCTTCTACTTCTTTTCTAATTTTTTCTAAATTCAAATGCACATTTTTGCAAAAACAATACCAAACACAAGAATTTTAGCCAACATTTATTAAATTGTTTGTTTCTTCAATCGAAACTTTTTTGCGTTTGCTCTGTTCTCGCTGTCTTGATACAATATTGTGTTATCATTACAGACTGGGGTGTCTTCAATAATTTTATTTTTTTTAGACTAAAATCAAACATTTTTCATTCATAATTCCGAAAACTAAATTCGAAATTAATGTTGGTAAACGATGGCAGCTACAATAGCTTCATCCAACTCTTGCCAAAACCGGCCCATTTGTAAATCTAACATTAAATCAAATGTTTTAGATAGAAGAAATCCCATGCATACACATCCGAACATTCGCTCTGTAAACCAAGTACCTGCTGTGTCTAAATCCAACTTTGGCTCCAATCAGCACAAATCGGAAAAGGCTCTTGAGTCAAACGAATCTCAGAAAACAGGACCGGTCTTTCGGAAAAATGACCTCGTATGGGCGAAATTAAAAAATCACCCGTGGTGGCCATGCCGCATTCTGAACGAGATTTTCAACAAAATAGGTATTCAATTTTTAGAAAATAAAAAAAAATTAAAATTTGCTCTTTTATTCAGGTGAAAATTACACTTATTTTGTTGAACTAATTGGAGCCAATTCTGAGAGAGACTGGGTTTCGGATGGCAACATCTTTAAATATGCTGGAATCGATTCATTTAAGACTTATGCTCAGGATCAGGTAGATAAGGCGACCAGTAAATTTGCCAAAGAAGAGTTAGCCGAAAGATTCCAATTGAAAATAGCTACGAACAAAAGGGAAGAATGGGACAGGGCAATCAAGCAGGCAGATTTTATTAGAAATCAAGTGGGCACGGGGCTAAATCAGAACAGAATAGAGAAAAGAAAAGTAGGAATAATTTTTTTTTTAAATTAATTTTTTTAAAGCGAGAAAAGTTGAATTTCAAGGAAAAACAGGATTCAAATAGATTGAGCTGTAATAATATACAAAATAATACTTTTCCAGTGTTGTCTGTGATTGAGGTAAGAAAAATTATAGCAAAAATTAAATTTTTGACTTTATTTTTTTCTAGGAAAAAGTAAAAAAATCCAAACAAAATGAAAACAATTTAAGAGAAAAAATTGATTACAACAATAATAATCTAAATTGTAAAAAATTGGAGACGCTGAGCGATGAGGAAAATAACTGTGAGGAACAAGAAGAAGAAGAAGATAATGGCCAAAATACAACCCTGACTAGTTTGCTCAATGAGCAAAAAAATATGGTAGAAAGACTAAACAAAACACGGGTCCGCAAACCAAGATCAGAAGTTTGGACTTCAAACATTGTCAAGTCATGTGCCGAGAACGAGCTTAAATTAAAAATAAAACTTAACAATATAGCAAAAAAAGATGAGGAAAATTTGTCTGATGACGAATTTGAGACAAGTCCTAGACGAAGATCGAAAAGTAATTCATCGACAAGCAGCCGATCTAGCTCAAGTAGCAGTAGTTCAAGTAGTAGTTGTAGTTCAAGTGATTCATCTAGTTGTAGCAGTTCAGATACGAATGGACTTGAGAGCTTGCCGAAGATTAAAAAAAAATTGTCTCCAGCATCGTCAACATGGTCTGATTACGAGCCAAACAACTCGTTTCCAAGAAATCTCTCCGACTCAGTGGTCGAAAAAATTAATTTAAAAAAACAAAATGCCAGAAAGTCAAGCGCATCGTTTTGTCTTTCGTCACCAACACCATCTTTACCAACACCAACCAAACGAAAATCAAATTGTAAACAAGTGGCGCGTAAACGAAGTTCAAAATCTCTTTCGGAACAAACAACAATTGACAATTCTTTGTTTGACGAAAACAATCTTCTCTCTTCGGCACAAAATTTCAACGAAAGTATAATATCCAATGGTGCCAATGGCAACACAAATCCAGAGACTTATTTGATCGACAGATACAAGTACGCTGTCCGACACATCAAACAAGGTCTGAGTGTTGAGGAAGCGTGCAACAAGTACAGAATAAGCAAAGGCGCCTTGCTCAAGTGTCTCTCTGGCGGCACTGCACCTAGAGGCAAAAAAACCAGACTCACCGAGTTCGAGGAGAATGAAATTGTCGAATGGCTGATCAACTACAAGGACTTGAAGTACAACGATGCCATTCATTTGGTCTTTGAACAGGTTGCTCAAAAATTTGAGCTGGCCCAGAGACCCAATCCGTTCAACAATGGAAAACCGAGCATGGACTGGTGGTATGACTTTTTGTCCAGACATCCGCAGATAATGGCATCTAAGCCCGACTGGCTGAAGCGAGGCAAAGTAAATGATCAATACATTCGCGATGTTCAGTCCGGACACCTAAAATGCACCAAGTTTAGACGAGCTCTACTCTCTGCCATTCAGTACATTAAAAGCTTAAATGATCCGACTTCGGCCTCTATCCTTGAGTCGGTAACTGGCGGTGCCTCAAGCTCCCAGCCTAGTTGTTCCAATCAGGAGCCAAAAGCTAAAGTTAATCAAAAACCTGCTCTAAATTCACAAAAGATGGTCAAAGCCAAATCAAGCAAGGCCAAAGCCGGGTCTCAAACAAGCAAAAAAAGTGATGAAAAAGTGGCCCAAGTGTTTGTCAAAGCTGAAAATTTCGAAAGAAGATACAATAGCCCACAAGCAAATAATCATACAAACTTGTATCCAAACATGATGTTGAACAACAGTTGCATCATCAACGAGCCAACTTATCAAGCCAACATTCACAACAGAAATAACAGCAATTGTTCTTCCACTACAGTAACAACAAATAGTTTAGACTATAATGACGAAGATTTGTCTTCTGTTTCGCCAATTTCACTCTTAAACTCCAATTTGACCAAGCAAGATCTACACTCGATTGACAAAAGTGAAAGTTTGTTCATTGATTCGAAGAGTTTTGGCAAAAGTGACAATGCATTCAGCAATTTTGTGAATGGACATGAGAATTTAAGTGACGAAGATGACGAAGAATGCATGGATAATCTAGAGGACAACTTTGAAGATGACCTGAATGCCAATGTCACTTATCACACCGAAATATTCAGCCCCGAATTGAACGACAATGATTTCGAGGATTTGATAGATCCAAACGATCTGATTAAAAAAGATCTAAATATTCACTCGTCAAACATGGACCAGACTGGTTTTATCAATCAGCAAATTTTTCAGGAAACAAAATACTCGAATGATATGATGTTCAACATGAGATACCAGGACCCAGGTCACAACATGGACCCGGACTCGTTCATAAACATAAGACAACAGTCGATGGTATACGACAACCAGTTGCTTGGCATGGAATCTATTACTTCCGACATTCTCGGTGACAGAGCCGCTTATACAAACCTGTACCACAATAACCTCAATTATACAGAGCAAAATTCAATTGATGACAATCATAGGCTAATGCATGGAGAAGGACCTCTCATCTGTGATGCTATGTATCCGTCCGCCTATTTAAACTAACCAAACCGGTGATAGAATGCAATTTTTTGTCAATAATTTTAAGATTGAAAAATTTACCTAAACAAAAAAAATATTTAGATCGAAAATTTCACATTGGTACCATTTTGGTTCAGCTAAATTGAAATTTAAAATCACGAGATTGTTATTTATTTTTTATTTTTTTTTCACTTTTCCATTCTGTTTAAGGCATCAAATTTTTTTAGTACATAACTTGATATTATTTATTGAGTAGAATTTTTTAGCCGTGTATTGAACTTCCACGCTCTTGGAACAGAGCTTATTTTAGAGAAATTATTGTAAAATAATTCCACACCTTTTTTTTTTTAAATTCTCCTGACACTATGGTGCTTACTAATTGAAATTTTCATTTCATGAAACAAATTTTATGAAAGTTAGTCTTTGTTTTTATTATCATTTTGATTTCAAAGTTTTTGTTTATCATTTCTTATGATTTAGATCATAATATAAATACTAACTGCTCTGATTTTTTATTTTTAAATAGAATATTTTAGTACTATTTATCACTTGTTAGATACTTTTGTTGTATTTATTTTATTGTTCACTAAGATGCCTAATGATAGACAAATTGAAGTTATTTAACTCTATGAATAAACATAAAAAAATGACTATTTTTAATGAGTCCAAATTTTGCATTCTTTTCTGAACGATATCAATGTTAAGCTTTTGTTTGTTTTGTAACAATTAAAAATAAGAACAAATTGAAAAAAAAATTAGAACTTATTTTTAATATATAGTATTATACATAAACATTTAGCTAATGAAAATATTATTTGTAGCATTTTATAAAAACTAATTTAGTTATTTTATTTTTGCATACAGATTTTGCTAGTCGGATTTTTTTTGTTTTTTTTTCCGTGTATTTATTTATTAAAAACACAAAAATCAAAAACTTTTTTGATTTTTTCTTACTTTTTTAAAAATATTTTATCAAATAAAGAAAGTTCCGTGTTATTTTTTTCTTGATTTATAACTTTTAAAATAAATTATTAAATTGAAGTAAAAAATTACATCAGAATTAATCTATTTTGCAAATTTAAAATTTGTCTTCACTTAAAAAATTATTAAAAATTTTGATGAGATTTTTTTTACTTTTGTATCCGCTTCGATTACGCAACAATCCTATTATACTCGATTAATTCAAATAAATAAATGCCTTTTGTGTTTTTTAAAAGATGAAAATTCTGATTTTAAATTGAAAGATTCAATTCAAAAACTGAAAACAATTGTTTGATTAAACAATTCAAAGTGTCATAAAACATTTAGATGTTTAGTTTTGTTTTTTATAAATCTTAAATCACTTTTATTCTCTAAATATTTTAAAGGAAAATTTTGATTTTTTGATTTTACCAATAAATAAAGCTTTCCAGAAAATAGATAAAGAAGAAATACAAAAAGCATTTTCAAAAGTTTCCTACAAAGGCACTGGTATATGCAACATTTATTCAGAAAGAATTAATCAATTTGTCTTTACTAACACCTTAATAAACAATCTTTTACCATCTGTTGAACTCCTTTTCGAACCAAATGACCCTTTGGTTTTTCAACAAGATGGGGCTTCAGCACATACTCTCACTCAGTGAGTAACTGGTTCAAAGAACAAAACATTGAGGTTCTGCCATGGTGTGCCCGTTCACCAGATCTGAACCCAATCAAGAACTTATGGTCATATATGGATGCCAAAATGGTAAACACTAAAGTAACCTCTATTGAGCATTTAAAAGAGGTTTTACACAAAGAGTGGTTAAAGATTCCGACTGAGTACGTACAAAAATTGATTGAATCAATGCCATAAAGATTTTTGGCTTGTTATAACTTTTGAGCTGATTTTTTTTCATTAATTGAATAGCTTTTTCCTTTTTTGTATTGTTTCTTTGATTTTTTTCACTTGATTTATTTTTGGTATTATGTTGTTGGATTGATGACAGATAAAAATTTTATAAAAAAGACGCTTTTTCCTTATTTTCCCGCCTTTAATATACATAAATAAAATCTTTGTGTTAACAAATGAAAAAATTTCTAAACTTTTGCAACATTCTGTAGAATCAAATGAGGATTATTAGAGAAGCGTTTATAACGTGGGCGGCTCGGAAAGCAAACATACTGAGTCATCTCAAGAAAGAAACCTTGGGGTAAAACGAACAACTTAAAAATTTCCTATATGTTGGAACATTACGAGACAAGAAGTTATTATATTTATTATGTTTATTCTAAAGCCTTATTATTGCTAATATATTCTAGCGTAGTGAAACTTACAGAGATTTTGCATATTATTTTCAAACTTCAAAGTTGATGCAATATATGTTGCACGATGTTGAATTTACAAATAATTTTGAACTTATAGGAAGAGAGAAAGTAGATTTTTCATCATTCTGCTGTTATTTTGTACTGAATTTGGAAAAACGATTCAGTATTGATTCTGGTAAGTGTCAAAGAAGATACTTTAATAATTTTTAAATTCTGTTTTACATTTTAATAAATAAAATATCAGAAACTTTACTCAAATTAATTTTAAAATTTATAATAAATATACAGATAAGATTTTTTATTTATCTTACAATTCCTCTTTAAAAATCCAATCAAATTATTGTAAGACTATATATTTTTTGATTACTCACAAAATCTACATTCACATCGAAATTAAAACTCAAATATTTTTCAAGCAAAATTTCCATGACGACTAATAAAATTAAAAAAAACTCTTTCTTGTTTAAGTTTTTTTTATTAAGCAATTTGATATATCAAAAATTCATGGTTTATGTCCAATTTCTAATAAAATTTTAATTATTTTAAAATGTCATCCGATATTGTTTCAATATGCTTGGGTTTACTCGATAAATATGACACCAAATTTTCACCAGAGGCTTATTTACAGAGGATTGAAAATTTTCAAGTAAGAAATCACATCAATACAAGATTTTTTGAAAATTGATTCTTTAAAAATTGATTATGTTTTTTTAGTCTTTTGGTGAGCTAGAAAAGCGCTTTGTCTTGGAAATTTTTTACGGATGCTATGACAGAAAAAGTATACTAGATATCGTAGTCAATGGCTACTACTCAAAAGATGGTAAAAATTGTCTTCAAAGCGACCGTAGTTTATACACATGTATTAAATTTATTTTAATTAAATTAAAAAAAAATTTTACTTTATTATGGTTTAAGTTGTTGCCTACATGATTTTATATCACATTAAATACTATGGAATTGAATATCTTTACATTCTGTCAAGTTATCCAAATCAAGAAAAAATCTTCAAATTTTTAAAATATTTTCTGAATGAAAAAAACTTGATAACATGGTTGAGTGACGCTTGGTCAACTCTTTTGGACAAAACATTTGTCGAAGAAAATCTACTCAATCCATTGCTTAAACTTCTACCTGATTTGAATTTATTTCTAAAAGAACTGGAAGAGGGAATTTATCAAGTAAAGCCCAGGCCAAAGCAAGCACCCACCCAGCCAAGACCTTTTAATATCACGCAGCCTAAACCTCGTAAAGTTCTCCTTCCTGAGCCTTTGCCCGAAAAAGAAGTTTTCAAGCCTCTGAAACACGTCACAAAATCAGCCAATTCAATTGCAAGCTTGGTCAAAAATCCAAATGTAACTTACGACAAAAAATCTCGAATTGTCAAGAGAACAGTGTCTAAATCTGCTAATGATAGATATCAGGATCAATTTGAGGAACCCGTGCCCCAGTTTAAAGCAAAACCTTTTTTAAACAAACAAAACAACTTAGAGCCTATTAAATTAAACACTGCCGCAGTGCTCAAAGATGAACATCTTATAAAAAAACAAATTGATGAAATGATGAAAAAGTTCTCCTATCTTGAAATGGGACAGGGAAGTCCAAATGAATTTTTGAAGTGGCAAACCGAGATGCGTTTGAACGACTTGAAAGTTGAGCAGGAAAAAATCGAAATGAAAAAACTGCTGAGCAAGTTGACACACGAAGAAGCCATTTTGGCCAAAGCAAATTTGGTTGAAAACAAAAAAGCTCAAGTAAAACAGATTCAACATGAAAATTCTTTGCTCAAAAAGGAAAAAGAAGAAAAAGAAAAAATAGAAAATGAAAAAGTCAAAAATATTGTTAGTACGATACTTCAGGACGAAAAAAAAGTGAAGCAAATCAAGGAACAAGTGGTAGAAAATAAGAAATTGATTGCTCAGCAAGTTATCAAAGAATCTGAAAAATATGAAGCCGAAGCTTATAAAAGAGTCTGTTTTAGTTCTTCTTTTTAATAGAAAAGTTTATTTATTTTCCAAAGGTAGAAGAGGAAATGAGAAAAAAAATTGAACTGATTCAGCAAATTAAAGCAGCCGAGTCGATTCCTATAAATAGAACCAAGCAGGTTGATTTAACTCAGACTCAAGGATACGGTTTCTTAAACGAAATGTCAATTGCTGAGCTAACTGAGCGTCTTCAATTGGCAAAACAAGAAAATGAGGAGTATTACCAAAAAAAACATGACGAAATAATCAAAATCAAAATTGATAAAGAGGAAAATTTAATTGAGAAATTGAACTTTATTAACAAGTATCGGAATGAGATTGGAAATAATGAAAAAAAGTAAAATTCTAAATAAAATTAAGAAAAAATAAATTAATGTTTAAAATTTCAGAGAAACTTTTGAGGATTTGAAAACTAAAGCTAAAGAAGAAGTCAAAAATTCCGATTCATTAGCCAAGTTGAAGAAGAAAATTGAAGAAAAGCGAGTAGAACGAAGCAAGGTTGATTTTATTACTGTAAATAAAAAAGAATCAAAGAAACAGATAAACATATACGCAAATCAAAGAGTAAATTTGATTTTTTTATCTGCAATAATCTAATTAATTTCTCAATAGAAAGCCCTGGAAAAAGAAAGATTTAAAGAATTGGAACAAACTCATGAAAGATATCGTTTTTTGAATCTAGAATCGGCTAGAGTTACAAATATTGTGTAAAAAAGCTCAACTCAATTTTTAAATCTAAATATTATCATTAATAAAGACTTTTTTTTGATTTTTTAATGTTTTTAATTTTCAATTAATTGAAAAGTTTATTGCTACAAAGATATATTTTGATACATTAAAATAAAAATAAGAATTTTAGAAATTAAAATTATCTAATTAAAACCTTTTTTTAAATTTTCAATTAAATTTCAAAATAAGCGACTTAATTTTTTAAACAAGCTTTCACATATCACCTGAAGGAGCGTAAAATTTTCTACTAGAAAATGATATTTTTATCTTCCAAAAAAAAAATTCATCTTAGAAATTTTTTTCAAAAAAAGCTCAAATTTAACACGTTTTTTTGGTTTATTTGTACCCCGGAGACCCTCAAAACTCTCGATTATTTTTGCGAATTCTAAAACTAGAGAAAATTTGGAACAACTGAAAGGTTTTAATTTTTTTTCTCTTTAAAAAAAGCGTTCAAAATGAGGCGTTTTTTAAAAAAATTGAAAAAAAAAAAGCTTTTTGAATTTTTTAATCAAAATGTGTATATGTATAAGTATTACTTTCAAATAAAAATATTAATAGACAATTGAAAATTTGAAAAAAAATAATTCAATTTTTTTACACTTTGCTCTGTTCTTTTACTGGACTTCACAAAACCTTAACTTGGCAATTATTTAAGACACAAAAAAAAGGTATGATTTTTAGGACTTAAATCAACTATGATTGTGAGGAGCTACGCATATGAATAAATTTTAAGCCTCATCTCGAGAGATTTAAAATGAAATCTAACTTCTAACTTTAAGTCAATATTTAAGGATGGGGAAAAAATAGGATCCTTAATGAATTAGTCTTATTTAAGAATTAAATAAATTTAAAATCTAAATGATATTATTGTGTAATGATTATTCATTTTTTTTATTAAGTTATAAGAATTAATTACACTTCACAGGTGCTTTAGTAAAAATGGCTAATTCTTAACAAAAATTCTTAAATTAAATAATAAAAACAGAAAGTAAATGATGATTTATTTAGAATTTTGTAAAAAAAAATTAAAAAAAAAATTTTAAATGATTATTTAAATTCGAAAGAAAAAAAATGATTTCTGAATTACAGCAAAAAAATTAGTTATGGACAACCAAAACAAATTAATTAAAATAAATAAAATTAAATAAAATTAAATATTTTGAATAAAATTTTATTCAAAATAAGCTTTTCTAAAAAAACACAGTTGATTAAAAATAATATTTTAACTTAAAGATTAACTTAATTCATTTTAGATATGAAATGGAATATTAATTCTCAAACTTTTTTTAAGTAAATTAAATTTAACAATTCATATTTAAAAACAAATTGATTCTGCTCCATTTCTCTTCTAAAAATTTTAAGACCTAAAATAAAAGAATGAAATAACTTAGATATATATTAAATTTAGTAGAGTTTGTAGAATCAGTTAGATCCAGCAAGACAAAATTAAAAAATAAATAAATAAAAAGAAAATAGCGATGCCTCGTAGAAATTTTGTTATATTAGATTCCAAATACGCGATCATAATGTAAGCATATGAAAATATCCATAAATTTTTGTTTTAATTTTTAAATTTAAAACTTTCAATCAAAAAAACTAAGGTGAAAATCCTTTTCAAATCATATTAAGTCCGATTAGAAATTCTTTATTTTGAGCCTTTAGTTTACCAAGAATGGTAAAACATAAGCAAAATAAGGAAGAAGACATCATACCTCGAGTGGTCGGTCGTCCTAAATCGATATCTTCAGCTGTATCATCAATAAACTCAAGCATATCCGAATTGGTGAAGGATTCTCAGAAAAAAATGAAATCAAATCGCACAAGTACCAGAAAATCGTTGCCAAACTTAAAAGTAAAAAAGAGAAAAAACTCTGATTCGGATAGAGACGAATCATCGAATGAGGACGAATTATCGGACAACAATGTTGCTTTAAATGAGCTTGAAAAAAATGAATTAATTGATGACATTGATTTGGAGTTTGCCAAGCTCGAGTCGCCCAATCAACCATTTAAAAAAGAAAACATTTGTTCTGTATGCGAAATGCCAAATTTTCTAATAGATTGCCAAGGCAAATGCCAACATTCGTTTCATCTGGACTGCATCGGATTGTCAAGACCACCGTCTGGTGCATTTCTATGCGAAGAATGTCAAAACGATTCTCACATGTGTTTTTTGTGTAAAAAATCGCCGTCCAAAGAAAACAATGTACTCACCTTTAAATGTTCCCACAATTCTTGTGGAAAATATTTTCACCTTGATTGCATAAAAGAAAATCGTTTGTTCCAAAAGCAAGATACAAATGAACAAGAGTTTATTTGTCCAGCCCACCACTGTAGGACCTGTTTTTTGGAATTAGGAATGGAAAAAGTGTCCCAAGCAAGCAAAGCTCGCCTGATCAAGTGTTTTCGTTGTCCCTTGTCTTATCACTACGGAGAACACTGTCCCCCAGCAGGTTCAATTATTCTCAATAGTAATTTCATTATTTGTCCGGCTCATTTTAGACCTTTGAAAAATAATCGTGGTCATTTCAGATTAAATGTAACGTGGTGTTTTAGCTGCTGTAAAAAAGATGATCTAATTGGTTGTAATCAATGTCCTGCCGCTTACCATGCTAAATGCTTGGAAAATTTGAATAAAAGTGAAAGTTTAGATGAAAAGGAGTCAAAAGCTGATCCAGGCTCTCCGGCAAGTAGTAAAATTAAACTAGATCAACTCTCACCTTTATCGAATAGTTCAAGTGGTACTTCGAACACTCTTAGCAGTGCCAAAAGTCATCAAATTGAAAGCAATTGGACTTGTGAAGATTGCTTGTTGGGAAAAAAGCCATTAAATGGTCAAATAGTATGGGCTAAAGTGGGTGAGTTGAAATTTTTTATTTTTAGTAAAACCTTGAAAAAACGCTTTTAAACTGAATTTTGGACAGAATTTCAGAATTTGTCCATATTTATTAGACTTGTAAAATTTAAAAACATTAGTCGTTGCTCTTAAATGTATTCATAGAACCAATTTTTAACTCCTAGAAACACTTTTTTCTTTTTTTATTATTTTGTACTGTAGTATTATACTGAATTTTACAAAACCAGAAATGTAAAAATCAAAATTAAGATAAACAAATCTTTGAAGAATTTTAGGGTCAAATATTTGGTGAATGAAATTAATAAGTTATTTACTGACACTTTTCTAAATATGCTATTAAATAATTTTCTAATTCTCTTATTTTTAAGAAAACTCTTCTTTTCTTACTTTATTATTACTTGATCGATACATACGGTGGCACATTGTTGAGAAAAATTTCCAAGATAGTATTCAGCAGTTCAGAAATGTAAATCGTATACTTTTACTATTTGAAATACATTTATGACAACATATTCTCGACAAAATTAAATACAGAATTTTATTAAATATTATGATTTATTTGAATTGACGCCTTGAAGGGGATGTTAATTAAAAAAAATTTAAATAAAATAAAAAGAAAAATCAGACAAAAAATGGTCCAGTTATTAAGGATTTTATAAATTTTATGTTAAATTTTATTTTTAATTTCAATTCTCTTTTAAAACAATTTTTTGAAAATTTTCCAACCAATTTTTGAATTCAAAATGAAAAATAAAAATTAAATTTGCGTGCCTTTTTAATCGATTGATGTCTTTTCATTTTTAATCCTTTTTTGATATTTTTTGCTAGATATTCTTAATCAAAATGCATCTTTATTTATTTATTTTAAAAAAACATTTTAGCATCTTTTTTCAAAATAACAAAAGATTTTTTGAACAGTGTCTTTAAGTTTTGTGGAGTGAGTTGATAATAATTTGAGCCTTTTATTTTGGTAGATCATTTAAAAATATTAATAACGTTTCTTGATTCAAACAAACACCTAATTTCAAATAATAAAAATGATTTTATTAAAAATAGAATTTAAATAAAATTAAATGAATTAATATTTTTTAGTCTTTATAAATTTTAATCTTCTATTTTTTTTATGAAAAAATTTCATAACAAATCTTGAAAAAAAAATTCAAAGTAGGGTGATTTTGGGCTTAAATAAAAGCTAATTTATTAAGAAATAGGAATAGGTGGGCTTTTTGGATAATATTGTCTATTTAGTAAAATACAAGCATTTAAAGATACCTATGTAATAAATATAAAGTTTTTAGATAGATTCATATAGGAAATTTATTGTTCTGATAATATTAAAATCTTTGCTTTTTTTATGAGAAATAACTTTACTACTCGATTTTGCTCCAAATAGCTTTTCTAAGACATTTTGATAGCTTGCACCACTTTGATACATTTCCAAAGCTCTCCAGAATCTATTCCATAGCTTAATATTCAAATCTATATTTTTATATTCATTTATGGCCTCTAAAATTAAGTCTAAGAACTTGTTGAAATCTTGATCATTTTTTCTTCTTACAAAACCTTTCAGAAAACACCAAACTCCTTCGATTGGGTTGAGCTCACAATGATATTTTGGACAAAATAAAACGTTAAACCCATGTTCGGAGGCTAAACGTTGAAGATGAGTATTACCATTATTAAATGCTGGATGTTCCATAAGTAGTTCTCTTAAGTGTTCGAGTCTCAATTGTTTTGAATTTTCCTCATCTTTAATTAAGTTTAAATCAATACAAATTCTTATTAAACCTCTATAGCGACCTCTTTCGTCAAGACATTTTACACTTAAAAATTTTTTAATGAATAAATAAAGAAAAAAAAAAGCTTAAAAAAAAACTACGTTTAATTCGAGCCATTTTTTTTAATATTTTACTGATTTTAAATCTAAATAGAATGCTTTTAAGACAAGATATCAACAAACCCCCATCTATTTCTATAGAGGAGACTTAGTTCTCTTAAATAAAAAAAAAATATCTATTTTGAAATAATTTTACGGGAGAAATAAAACGCCAAAAATGCTAAATCATCGAATTTTTTCAAAACTTTGCGTTTAAATTGTTAGGGATTTTTATTGAATGGGTGAAAAAAAATACACAAGATTAGAAAGTACATTTCCTCTACTATCTGAAGAAAAAAAAATTAAGTTTCCAAGTCAGTTTAATTTTTCGAAAAAATCAGTTCAAACTTATGCACTAAATTTGTATTTTTATTTCATGCAATTCAGCAAAAATAAGATGACATATGAAAAAAATGATTTCAGATTCGAGTTCTTCGCACAAAATTACATTAGATTTCAAATTTTTGGAAAAGCTAAAAATTTTAAATCCAAAACTAGTGTTTATGACTTGGGGCACCTTACAAAAATTACAATACAAAAAAGAAAAATGTCATAAAATGTAATCAATTGTAGAGTTTTTTCAGAGCTTAGAATTCGTTTTTAAAAATGTGAACAATATTGTACTGTTTGTAGAATTATTATTTGTACGATTAGATTATAAAATTTTTCTTTTTTGAATAGTGATTTTTGTGCTAAAATTTCACAATGCCGAAAAAATTAGTAAAATAATTTAATTACATGAAAAAAAAATTGGTGTCTCACTACCTCTAATGGTAAAAAAAATCATCGTTTAATTATGAGATAATTAAAAAAACAAAATAGAAAAAAGTGCTGTGAAATTAAACTAAATTTAAAAACTGGTATAATATTATTTTTTTTGATAAATTGAAAATAAAATAAAATAAGAATTCTCAAAAATATTTTTACCTTTTTTGCTAAAAATTAAATTTTTTAATGCAATTAATTTCTTTTTTGAATCAATCCAATTGATTAACAAGTTCAATATTTTTGATGTTTGTTTTTTGATGACAAAATGTATTTAGCTAAAAAAATCAAAACAAAGCATGATGCAGTTTGTTAGATTTTTTAAGAGAATCTTTTTATGACTTTTATTTTAGTTTTTCAAAAATTGGAATATTTTAAAAAACTCTTTTTTAATTTGGTCAAAATTGCACAGCATCATAAACAAATGAAAGCAAAAAAATTAACCAACATTTTTTGATTAGGTGCTTACCGGTGGTGGCCTGCACAGATATGTGTACCTAGATATTTACCAGAAAACCTATGCGATCGTCCTTATCAAGTGGGAGAATTTCCCGTTAAATTTTTCGGTACCAACGACTTCTACTGGTTGACAGTGGGGCGCTGTTTTAGTTTTGCCGAAGATGACGAATCTCAAAAATCAAGTAGTTCGTCAAAGTTATTAACAAATGCATTTATTGTAGGAGTAAAGCTGGCAAAAGTAGCTTTTGAAAAAGTTGAGAAACTAAAAATTGCTCGAATAACTTCTGAGGTGAACAAACCTGATTTTCAGATGATCAAATCAAACCGTCCTGTGGGAAATGTAATTGTAAATAAGTGTCGGATTGACGAAATATCACGTTGTGAGTGTAATCCTGAGTCTCCGGCACCGTGCAGTAGCGATATTAATTGTCTAAATCGAATGCTAAATCATGAATGTCATCCTTCAGTATGCTCTGCTGGTGACCGATGCATGAATCAAAGATTCGTCAAGAAACTGTATCCAAAACAAGAACCTTTTTTTACGGGTTTTCGTGGATGGGGTTTGCGATGTTTGGTTGATATTAAAAAAGGTGAATTTGTAAATGAATATGTAGGTGAATTGATTACTAAAGAAGAGTGCAAGCGTAGATTAGAAGAAGCGAATAAGAACGGTATTACGAATTTTTATTATTTGACAATTGACAGCAATAGAATCATTGACGCAGGTCCAAAAGGAAATATGTCCCGGTTTGCCAATCATAGTTGCGAGCCAAATATGCAAACACAAAAATGGGTTGTAAACGGTGACATAAGAATCGGTTTGTTTGCTCTGGTAGATATCCCTGCTTGTAAGTTTAAATTATTTTTGAATTTTTTACCAAAAACAAACCTTTGATTTAGTACAAAAAATTTGCTTCAAAACATGAGAATTTCCTAGAATTAAATTTTTAGTTTGATTACGAAATCTTTTTTTAGAAAATTATATTTTAAAAACGACTAGATCGGCATGATTTAAGAAAAAAAATGTTTAATTTATTTATTTTAGAAGACTCCTCTTCGTTGATGTTTTTATTGGAGAAATTTATTTATATTTTATTCAAATTGGTAAAAAACATATATAATCCTTATCCGACGAACATTAATGAAAATCATTAATGACTTTCGGAAATTTTTCTTAAATTTGAGGTAATTTTTTATCCGGAAAAATATTTTTGAAAAAATTAAAACCAATCGATTGATCATTGGAGTGATTTAAAACAATTTGGAAGAAAAAAACTTCCTAAAAATAATCAGGAAATAAATCATAAATGAATACATTCAGGTCTTAACACCAAAAAATGTGTTACTTTTATAAAAAAAAATTTTCAAAAGCAGACTTATGCAAAAGTCTTTTCAAAGTCAACTTGACTTCTATTTCTTGATTTGACTTGACTTTAAATTTTTTATTTTGAAATTAAAAGGGTATTAAAAAAGAGTGAAAAATAATTAAGCCTAAAAATCTATAGATTATAATAATTTAAAAATAAAATTTAATCTATTTGAAAAATTACAGTATCAAGGTAAGAGTTGGTCTATAGTCAAAGTCTGATTTTGACTTGGAAATCTAAGACTAAGGTTTCATTCAAGATCAGACTCAGACAAAAGTCATAAAAAAGTTCGAACACGTCATAATACAAGTCTTTCTTGGCTTGTGACTTTTAAAATAACTTGTTTTTAGTGATAAAAAATATGATTTAAGTAGTAGTAGTATTAGTAGAACATACTGCAATTTGAGTTAACTCAAGCAAAGCTCTATTGAACCATAGCAGTCGTTTCGTAATTAATCGCCATCCAACCACCAAGCTTCTTTTTGAGACTATTCACATTTGGAGCAGTAACAACACTGTTTGGTAATTTTACCACCCTGTTCACTAGGAAATTTAATCTTGGGAGACATTTTAAATTTTCGCGCTGTAATGCTTTAGTGTGTCTTATCAGATTGTATCTTCTTGATTCCGGTTCAGGACCTTAACAAAAATTTATTCAATTCTTTAGTTTGACAATCTCATAGTCATTTATTATCTAAAAAATACTTATCAACTCACCTCAAGTCCTTCTTGTTTGTAAATCTGACAATTCCAGTTTGTTTAATCTATCTTTATAAACTAAATTTTGAAACTCGAAAATCATTTTTATTGCTCTTCTCTGAATTTCCTTCCACTCTTGTTTTTTCAAGATATGAACACCAAAAACTTATTCCATATTCTAAGTGAGGTCTAACAAGGGATGTGAACAACATTTTAATGTTACTTGTGTTCTTAAATTTAAAGGTCTTTCTAATCTAATCATTGTTAATACTTTATTTCCTTAGTGATTCAGCTCTTGATTTGATTATTCCACTTTAGGTCTTTAGTGATTAAAATACTTAGTTCTTTTTCACAGTTTGATTCTGCTAGTGGATGCCTGACCCGAATTTTAAACTGGAATCGCTTGAATTGTTTTGACTTCGAAAATGAACCAATTTGCATTTTTGTGCGTTTAACTTAGTTGACCATTTATTTGACCATGTCATTATGACATATTGTTAATATCATCTTGCATTTTTCTAAATATCATCTTTGCTTCTTATCACAGAGATGATTGTGTGATCTGTGTAGGCTTTGCAGTTGTTTTTAATCAGCTCTAACATGTCATTGATAAAAATAGTGTAAAGCAAAGAGCCAAGTACTGAACCTTGTGGTACTCCACCATATACATCTACCCATTCGGACTCCAATTCCATTTCTAAAATAATGATAAGACTCGAAACTATTTAAACAAGGAAAGTATGGATCTGAGATCCAAGTTTCAGTCACAAATATTAAATATAAATCTCTATTTATTGTTGATAATTCTAATTCTTAAAACTGATGTAGAAACATTTAAGTTGATTCCAATTTTGTGAGATTTGACCAACAAAAAATTAGACTTATTGACCAAAAAATATTTGTCAAATTTTAGAAAAAATCTTAATATAATGATTTTACGATTTTATGATCTTAAATAAATAATTTATTTAGTTACAGAATTGACTTTTAATTACAATTTGGATTGTTTGAGCAACGAGAAAGCAATTTGCAGATGTGGTGCAAAAAATTGCAGTGGTTTTATAGGCGAGCGGCCAAAAAATAATTCCAGTGATGCTAAAGCATCTAAATCCAACACAAGCATTAAAAGTGAATCGTCTAATGAAACGACAACAAGTGAAGAAATCAAAAATTCTAAGAAAAGAAAATTAACCGATGGTAAGAAAGAGAGATTGTCAATAAATTTACCAAAAACGAATGGTTCTGTGCCAAAGAAAAGAGCAATGTCTTTGGCTTCGAATGAAATTAAGAAACTCGAAGAAAAGTTACCTTTATCAGATGAAATTGATGAAACAAAGGAGTCTATAGACCATTCAAACAGTAAAAGTGATTAAATTTTCTTAAAAATATTCGTCTTAATTTTGTTATATATAAAATATCTTTATTTTTTAATGTATCATTTTAATATCATTTAAAAAAGGAAAATGATTTTTTTTCTATTTGAGTCTAAAAAGAGCTAATTAATTTTGTTTACACATTTATGTAATGAGAAAAGGCGATTTTTTCTTTTATTGAACTGAAATTTTAAGATAGTAAAATTTAAATTTTTTAAAAAATAAATACTTAAAACGATTCTTTATTTTTTTTAAAAATTACAAATTTTGAGATTATTCTAAATCTTAAAACTTTGATTAAATCGAAAATTATACTAAAAAGATTAATTTTATTAAATAAAAATTATTTACTCTAAAAATATTTAAAAAAAAACATTTTGATTTAATCAAATGACTTGATGCATATTTTTCAGAGCAAAATTTTACAATCACTAATTTTCTAAAATTTTTAATTTAAAATATTTTTTTAAACACATTCACGATACTAATAAATATGTAACAGGTATAAATGATTTTAAGGATTAGTTGAAATTTTAAAAATATAATAAGAGTGAATCATTCACTAATACTCACATAATATTTTCAAGTTGAAAATATTATTTCACAATTTCTAATTTCTGCGACGTTGAATATTTTTTGTGATAAGCTTAAGAGTGCTGGTGTAGCCATTCCATGAATCAGTCCCAAAAGGTTTGAAGATTGTTTGTTTTGACTGGAGTCTAAGTTTAAATGGTTGAATGATGAAAATATATTATTTTTATTATTATTTTAAAACATTAATTTTTTTTTATTTAAAATTTAATTGCATCATTTTTGTTAGTTAAAATTTTTAATGCTTTAAATTTTGAAATGAATAAATAATGAATTATGATTACAATCTAAAATGGATTTCTCCCAAAAACACACATCAAGAATTTTTAAGCTAAAAATTCAGATTTTTAATATTCAGAAAACCATTCAATTTATCTGTTCCAAACTGTTTGAATATTTGCTTGAATTTTTAATTAAATAAGCCATTGAATTTATTAAATTTTTTCAGACTTTTGCAGAATATTAAAGTAAGCATTGAATGATTACATTGAACATTATTATATATTATTAGTATATTCCTTTCTCCTGACTTTTTTCTCTTTCAAACAAATACAATTCCTGGAATGCCTCTAGTAAATTATTAAACAGCAATTGATTAAATTTTTTTTGAAATTTTATTTTTTCAAGATACAATTAATTAAAATTTATGCCAGTTAATCATTCTCATAGACAATTAATATTTATAAGTTCTATTTAATTAAAAATATATCCATTAATACTTTTTAGTTCTATGTAATATTAATAAATGTCACTTAATCTTTTAAATAACAGCTAATAAATTTAGATAACGATTGATACATTTTATTGACATTTTTTCAAATGACTTTAATCAAAATAAATCACGCTTTATTTATTTATTTGTGTATCTGTACCGAGCTAAAGCCCCTTCAAATTAAAAAAAAATCAAAATAAAGTTAAATAAAATAAAATAAGTTAAAAAATAGAGAAATATTAAAAATTAAAATTAGTTAAATTTCGAAAGAGAGTAATAGAATACATATTTTAAGTTTTTGATGATTCATGAAAAGACGAAATAGTAAGGTAGCAATTACACAATGGAGTTGGATATTCGATATATCTTGATTCGAAGCCTGCTTTTTATTCTTCCACCAGTCTTAGAACCAATGTAACAGAATTACTAAGTCCTGCCCTGATATATCTTTCACTCAACTCACAGAGTCGATTTGAGATTGTTAGTAGTTTGAGTTTATTGTAGGCCTCATGATGCAAAATATTGGAAGGAGTATCGTTTTTTAGTTTTAGAATAGAACGAACCGCTGAATTTTGAATTACTTCTAATTTTTTGACATTGGTTTCTGAGAGAGAGTTCAGACATGGAAAAGAATAATCCAAGATAGATCCAATCAAAGACTTAAAGGTATGTGTTAAATTTAAGGCCCCATTTTTTATTTGATAAGATTTTGATTAAATTCAACCTAGAATTACAACGTTCTTTAATATCTTCTATCATTGAAGCAAAGGTTAATTTACTATCAAATTTAATACCAAAAAACTTAATTTGTTTTTGGCTTTCTATTTAATATGCAGTCTATTAAAAATTGATTAGAAACAAAAAAAATGTGCAAAAATTTTAAACATCTTCAAAGACAGGAGCAATATATTTTAAATATTTAATTGAAACTGAAACTGTATTGAAACTTGACCAACCGTTGATGTTCGATCGGACCAGCCGAAAAAGATTTAAAATAAGTTCTAAGAATTTTATTTTTTAAATAAAAAAATTGGTTTTGTGAAGTTCAGTTTAAAATAACAGAACAAAGTGTAAAAAAATTAAATAACGTTTTCAGTTTTGTTTTTTTTTCATTTAATGAAAATAATGTTTGTCAATAAAATTTCAAAAAAATAAAAAGAGCTAATTGTCATAAAAAAACAATTAAATTATATTTTTTTCAAAAATACAAGTAAAAAATATATTTAGATTTTTTTCTATTCAGCATTTTTTTTCGAACCTTTTTGTGGCAGGCTGAACAGATAACGGTCGTTTTATTTTGATCTCCCCACTATCTTTTTCAGACCGTCAGTTATACGAAATTGGCTAGTGACACTAGTTCATGCACCTTTGTCAAACCATTATTGTCGTTTTTTCTATTTAGTCGCCAAATTTTTACTGCATAGTCCAAATGGAGAACTGGCCCATCGGAAAAATTATAAAAACATTTTAATATATATTGATGGCGGCTAGTTCGAGGTTGGTCACTAAACTGTTTTTGTTTACCAGGTGCCATGATTTAAAGACTAATTTGAATTCTTATAAATATTTTATTCTTTAATTTACAAAGAAAGACAAGCTCCGAAAAACAACAAAATCAAATATATTTAAATAGAAAATAACATAACAAATTTGGAGCCATTTTCTATGACTTTAAGGATCTAACCATAGAATCAGTTTTATATTATAAATTAGACTGGCAACTTAAGTTCTAAGCTATTCTAGGACTTTAATTATTTTTATCAACAATTAAAAGCGCCAGCCGCTAACAATATTAATAAAAAATAATTTATTTGTTAAATTCATTAATCAGATAAATAGATTATGGTTCTCCAAATTCCTTTAACAAAAAAATCTAATTTAACCTTATACAATTATACCCGTAGATTCTTCTCTCTTTTTTCGTAAATTTTCATTTTCTACTCACTTTCGCGAAACAACTTTAAAACGAAAGTTCCTTTTAAAATCTGATGAGATTATAAATCCTGGTCTCGATCACATTCAAGAGTATCCACTGTGGTGTTCACACAGGCTTCAGTTTTGTTTGTAAAAATATGGAATAGCATATATCTGTCAATGTAAATTTATAAAATGTGTCATTTTGGCAAATGGTAAAATTCCAAAGAAATTAAATTGCAAATTCACATAAGGCAGTCCTAGTGCTTTCTATTGGACACAGTTAGGGATTTCTAAAGCTTCCTTTTGCTGTCGAGTGTGCACTGTAAGATAGCGTAATTATCCGAATTTATTGGCATGTCTTTAAAATAAAGTACTCCATTTTAGTAGCACGTTATTCAAAATTTAGCACTTTTTTTGAAAAAAATAAAATTTCATTATTAAAGATATGTAATTAAAAGTGAATAAATTTAAAAATTATAAAAAATAGCTTTAGCTTTTAAGAAATTCTTTTAAGAATAGAAATTTAGTTAGGTTTTAAATCTGAATTTCATTTCAACCGGATGTATTTTTTAGCAAAAGTTAGCAAATTTAAGCATTTTAAGATATGTCTTTTTTAAATCATTGTTACTAGCATTTCATATCTTCATTAAGTTACATGTCGCTAAATTCGGTTAATTACGTTACTCTTTTCGAAAAGCTGAATTCAAGTTTGGCTCGAAATGTCATTGGAAGATTTTTCATTAAAAATTTGATTAACAAAATTATCAAAAAATCTTATTATTTGCCAAGTCATTTTATAAAATGAAACATTTTACAAAATAGCAGTGACATACCCATGAATATTCTTTTATGTTTTTAATTATCCTAACAAACTGTTTTTTAATTAAATTTTATATTATTTAATTTTTTTTTAATTTACTATTTTTTTAATACTAGTTTGCACGGAATTAAGTAACTTAACTATTAAAAACAAAAAAATATAATTCTAAGCAATCATTTAATTCAAAGTTCCCAGCAAGCTCTTATTAGATCCTTGTGTAGCATTGGATTACATATCTATACTTTACATCTAATCTCCCAAAATATATCACTTTAAATTTTTCCACATTCAATCTCTATCGAGATCATAATTTAATTTCATTCTTAATTCGCTTTTTTGCTTTTTATTTTATTAATTAAATCTTAAAAAATTTTTAGAGCTGATGTCATTTAAAATCAGATCTTAGTTCCTGAATATTGGAAATATTTAAATTCATAAATTATATTGGATCATGTGACCAGTTTATCCGACTGTTTACGTGACCACAATTACGTGATCAATAAATAGGGTCCCAAAAATTAGAAAAAAAATTGGAAAATTTTGTTTAATTATGGGACCAAATTTAACTAAATCCAAATTTAATTAAACCTCAACTCTTTACATAACCACTACAAACAATGTTTCAAGCAATAAAGTTTTATTTTACAATTAAATATAACTATACAATTTTTCATTCATAAAATCTATATGACTAAAAATGTTGTCCAGGATTATTGTTGTTGGTCATCGATTTACTGGCCACGAAATTGGGTGACCAAGTCTTTACTTTTGCTTAAAAGCATTGTATCTGAAAAAAAACTTCACCAGAAATTAAAGTCAGTTAAACAAATGACTAAATTTAGTTTAAATTTATTTTCCGCAAGAAAAACGAACAAAATTAACAATAAAAAAAGATTAAGAGTATAAAATACCAAAAAAATATGTAAATAAATTGTTCTGGAATGAAAATGTCTATAACTTATAACATGTGAAACAATATATATTAAATACAATTTTAATGCTTAATAAATACTTTGTTTTGATTAAAAACGCGTAATTCTGAACTAAAATTAAATTAAAACTAAAAAAGGCTAAGTTATTTGTGACTAAATATTTTCATCGTCATCATCATCCGGAACAAGCAAATGTTGGTAAAATCTCTGATTGTTAATAAAACTAAAACAATTTTTTGAATCTAAAATAGGTGATGAACTTAAATTGTTGGCTATGATTGAATCATTTTGATCGCTCAGATCCGAATTTTCAAATCTAAAATTATTGCTTAGCATGCGGTCCAGTGGACAAACATTGTCAAAATTCATATCATAAACAGCCGAATCATATTCAAACTCTTCTTTAAACTCGGTATCCAAGAGCATGTTTTGATCAATAAAATCATTAATTCCAGTGTTTTCCAAATCGGAGTTGAATATTTCTGTAATAAATGTTGGACTTTCGCCACTTGCTTCATTGTTTTCAACAGAATTGGCATCTTCACCACTTAAAGTCTTCAAATTTGGATTTTCCAACTGATTTATGCTGGAATGTTTTAAAAGTCGTTTACTAGAACGTACTTTCTTCGATTTGGGCTTGATTGGAACTTTTTTTTGTGTCATTTGACTTGTTGGTTTTTCTGTACTGAACAAGTCCGAATCGAAGGTTTGAATGCTTTCGTTCAAATCCCGGATATACTGAATGGCGGAGAGTAGAGCTCGCCTAAACTTGGTGCATTTTAGATGTCCAGATTGAACATCTCGAATGTATTGGTCATTTACTTTGCCTCTCATGATCCAGTCAGGTTTAGATGCCATTATCTGCGGATGTCTGGACAAAAAGTCATACCACCAGTCCATGCTCGGTTTTCCATTGTTGAACGGATTGGGTCTCCGGGCCAGCTCAAATTTTTGAGCAACTTGTTCAAAGACCAAATGAATGGCATCGTTGTACTTCAAGTCCTTGTAGTTGATCAGCCATTCGACAATTTCATTCTCCTCGAACTCGGTGAGTCTGGTTTTTTTGCCTCTAGGTGCAGTGCCGCCAGAGAGACACTTGAGCAAGGCACCTTTGCTTATTCTGTACTTGTTGCACGCTTCCTCAACACTCAGACCTTGTTTGATGTGTCGGACAGCGTACTTGTATCTGTCGATCAAATATGTTTCTGGAGAATGGTTCGTTTGATTTGGTAATTTCAACTCCGATGGAGACTTTTGATCGTCTTCGGAGTCATAGTTAGAATTTTGTGTTAGATCCGAATTGTGACATTCACTAAAATCGATGGGTTCTTTTTTAATCTCAAGACTTGTTTCCGATTTGTTACCAGTTTCTGTGCAGTTTTCGTCCAGATTCTCCAAACTGCTAAAACCGCTTGATCTTCTTCTTGTCTTTGGTCTTAGTGCCATTCGGCTAAATCCAGATTTTTCTTTTGTTTTGCTTTTATTATTTACCATTTCAACAAATAAATTTTTAATTTTTAATTTTTTCGAATAATGAATTAAAATTTACATGAATGTTAGAAAGAAAACATGATTTTAAAATACAAAAACAAGTTAATCAAATTTTAAGTCTTTCGAAAAGATCACTCCATCCCAAAATCTTTTTTTAAATCCAAGCTTGATACTTATCCTACTAAATCCCAGCTTCTAATTTTGGAATTCCTATTTTTGAATTTAGCTATTTTTCTAGTCTTGTTCTTATCATCATTTTATCTTTTTCAAGGGACAACATAAAGCCACCACTTTTTTTCAAGTCAATTTCAAAAATTGGCGCTCTTTCAAAATTTAAATGCAAGTAAAAAAGCTGATCGTATCCACAAGTCTCTCTCTATATGTATTTTGAAGAGTTAATTTTTGGTAATAATTCTATTTTATTTTCAAAACAAGAAAATGAAGAAAGAAACTATTTCACCTAAAAAAGCTTCGAATAAGCTGAGTTCGGATGAGAATACCAGCCCGGTGCGTAAACCCAATACAATGATGATGAACTGGTTGAACAAAAGCGCATCAAAGAAACACGATGAGCAGTCAAAAATTAAAAAAAGTGACTCTAATGCGCACCAGAAGATAGGTGATGTGGAGCTTAAAAAAAATGACAAAAAAGACGCTAAAGTTGATGCAAAAAAGAAGGAATCTAAAATGAAAGAAAGCTCTGACGAAGAAGAACTAAGTCCTATTAAAATCAAAGCAAAAAAAGAAAAGCAAGCGCCTAAAAAAGTTAAAATGGAAGAAGAATTGGATGAGAAGAAAGAAACAAAAAAACACTCGACTAAAACTATTATGAGTCCAAAGGAAAAAGATCCGCCGGCAAAAAAAGGTGCCAATAAATATTATGCTGCTTATATGAGAAGAGACGGACCCAAGAATCCAGGCTCAAAACCAGTTCCCATTGGAAAACCAAACTGCTTTGCTGGTCTTAAATTTTTATCTACTGGTGTTCTCGATTCACTTGATCGAGATGAATTTAAGAAAATTGTGGAAAAATATGGTGGCAGTGTTACCTCTGGCATGGCTAAAAAATTGGATTATCTAGTGATTGGAGATGATGCTGGCGAGTCAAAGATTCAGAAGGCAAAAGAATTTAATATCAAAACGATAAATGAGGATGAATTTTTGAAATTGATTTGCACTAGATCTGGCATTACCAATCCCAAGTATGAAAATGAAGTTGAAATGATGGTAGAAGAAATGACTGCTGAAACAGAAATGAAGCCTAAATTAGAGACTGATAAAAAAACAACACCCAAAAAAGAAATGAAAACTCCACTCAAACAAAGCCCTAAAATAAAGTAATTAAAAAAAATTAAATAAAATTTTTATTTTTTATTTACAAAAGAACCGAGGTCAAGGACATAAAGGAAGAACCTAAGGTAAAAAAGGAGGAATCGAAAGAAAAAAATGAACTTTGGGTGGAAAAATACAAGCCACAGGCAATTAGCAAAATAATTGGTCAAGGCACTGAAAAGAGTAATGCAAACAAATTGCTTAACTGGTTGAAAAATTGGCAACAGTGGCACTCGTCAGGAAATTCGAAGGCGAAAAAGTCTTGGAATGATCAAGAAACTGGTTCTTGTTTTAAGGCCGCTTTGCTATCTGGTCCGCCTGGAATAGGCAAAACAACCACTGCTCAAGTTGTATGCAAAGAAGTTGGATACACTTACATTGAATTGAATGCCTCCGATTCCAGATCAAAAAAACTTTTGGACAAAGTTTTGGGTGAAAGTACAGAGAACGCTTCGATCGAGTCCTACTTCAAACAAAAGCACAAGGTGTCCGATTTAAATAAAGACAAACATTGTGTCATAATGGACGAAGTTGATGGTATGGCCGGCAACGAAGACCGTGGCGGTGTCCAAGAGCTAATTCAGATAATCAAACAATCTAAAATTCCAATTATTTGCATCTGTAACGATAGGCAACATGTCAAAATTCGTTCTTTGGCAAATCATTGCTTTGATTTGAGATTTTATAAGCCAAGACTTGAACAAGTCCGAGCAGCACTCATGTCTGTTTGTTTCAAAGAGGGCATCAAGATTACTGGTGATTTGCTTGACCAAATAATTACTGGTTGTAATTATGACATCAGACAGTGTTTGCATAATTTGAGCATTTGGTCATCGAATAACAAAATCATGACCAGCACTCAGAGCAGCAAATCGGACATTGAAAGAGCGATGAAAGACGTTCGCATGAACCCATTTGAGGCATGCAAGCTAGTGTTCAATGCGGACTCTTCCAATTCTAGAGCTCCCAAAAATATTGCTGAAAAAATGGACTTATTTTTTACAGACTATAGTTTGATGCCTCTGTTGGTCCAAGAAAATTATTTGAGTGTTGTTCCGCAAAATTTGAAGGGAAACAGCAAAAAAGAAAAAGACAGAAATCATTTGGAATTTTTGACTCAAAGCATTGAGAGCATGTGTCAAGGAGATCGAGTTTCGAAAATATTAAGAAACAATAATAATTGGTCTCTATTGCCAGTGCAAGCAATTTTTTCCTCTTACATCCCTGGTGAAAAGCTTCGTGGCCATATAGGTCTGCCGGCATTTCCATCTTGGTTTGGAAAAAATTCAAAAAGGGCTAGAGTTGACAGAATTTTGCAGGAGCTTCAAAAGCACATGCGCATTCACATTTCAGCTAACAAAATTGGTGTCGGAATGGACTATTTGTCTGTTTTGAAGACTATGTTGACTAGGCCTTTGATTAAAAAAGGTACCGATGGAATACCTAGTGTTTTAAATTTAATGAATGAGTATTCATTAACTAGAGATGATTTTGATACTATTATTGAGCTGGGTACTTGGCCAGGACAAAAAGATCCCATGACTATGATTGACTCAAAAGTAAAAGCCAGTTTTACTCGGGCATACAATAAAGAATCACATAAGAATCCGTTCACGATTGTAAATGTGAAAAAAATTAAGGGCGCCAAGCTCACTGACGATGGATATGATGAAGAAGATGTCGAAGAAGTTGAGGAAGACGAAGATGACATTGCTGCTGATGCAATGATTAAGGTCAATGCCAAATCTAAATCTAAGACTACCACAGCCAAAACGACCAAGTCGGTTAAGCGAAGTGCTAAATCAAATGATGATTCAGAAGCTAAGCCAAGTGCTTCAAAGAAAAAGAGAACTTAAAATTAAAATATCATAGTCTAGAATTAAAAATTTTTTATTAAAAATTAATGAATTTTTTGTGTAAAATGATGTATTTCAGCCAATTTTTTTTTAAATATACAATTATTTTAGATTGAACATTTTACATGTAATTAGATCGCTCGAATTTCTCTGAGAAAAAAATATTTTTTTGTTCCTAATAAAATATTCAAATATTGCCTGTCACTTTTTGTTCAGCTAGAGTGTTTTTTTTTGGAAATCAGGACTAATAACTTACGAAATAGTTTTTTTTTTTGGTAAGAAAAAAAACATTTAAAATGAATTCAGCCTTTCTTTTGTATATTTGGAATTTTTAACACTAGAAACACCAACGAGTCAAAATGACTCTTTTACGATTTTTGGCCGCTAAAATCAAAGGCAATTTTTGTTATTTGAGCATAATATTTTTTTTTCAGCATAAAAATAAGAATAACTTTCTAAATTAACTAAATTTAAATTCAAAAAAATTGTCTTTGTGCCAAATCAAGTATATACTACTAGAAGCACTAACGAGTCAAAATGACTCTTTTTTCGGTGTTTGGCCGCTAAAATCTAAGTATGTTTTTTTTTTTAGCATTAAAAATAAGAATAACTTTCTAAATCCAAATAAAAAAAATTTGTTCAAAATGTAAAAAAGCAGGGTGTGGATATTGTACAAAACAAATAGAGAGTATTTGTAAAAAGTGTGATTGACCATGGATATTTTAAAAGACCTAAGAACAGACTAAAATTTATTAATTTACTATTTTTATTCAATTAATTTAATAATTTAAATAAATTTGAACATAAAATATATGATTTATTCCTTAATTTTCATAACGAGTCAAAATGACTCGTTTTGGTGCTTCTAGTGTTAAAAAACTAAAAAAGAAGAGTTAAAATCAAAAATATTTATGTCATTTATATTTTAAGTTAACTTTAATTCTGTAAAATTTAATTTTTAGCAAAAAAACGTTTAATGTTAAATTTAATTAAAAGTCTAAAATTAAAAAGCTTAAATCAAGAATAAATTTTCAAAATTATGTCGACTAAAATTTAAGTGGAATTTTTCAAATTTTCTAATTTTTGAAAATTTCCTTAATTTCTACTAATCATTTCGATCTTTTGAGGGATCGCTCTTGGCATTTTTTTATCTAGTTAATTGGGGAAAAAAGATGAAATTTTATGACTATAAATTATTTCGTATATTTATAAACAATTAAAAAAATCTAATCGAAAAAGAAATAATCTATACCAGTGCAAGTTTTTGCGCTTAGACTTCGAAGACGTCACTATTATGATATTTCATTGTCAAAACTCTCAAAAATGTTTACCGTTTTGGCTTTTACTGCTTTTTCTGACAAAGTATTCCAATGTGAAACTGCTCTGTTATTTAAAAAGTTGTATAATCCTCTTTCTCTAACAAAAATTAAGAAAAATTAGGTAAGGTATTTTCCAAAAATTTTTTTTAAATAAACAAAATAAACAAGCAACATTTGAAAATTAAATTTTTTTAATAAATTGGTGGATCATTGTTTGCTTGTTGCCTGGTTTGCTGCTTGGTGTGGCTCCAATCTCTATTTGGTCCTTGCAGTCAGCATTGCTGCTCAATAGGTAGTCTCTGAGCATTTAAGGTTTTCTACTGCTTGAATTTTGCTAACATTCAACGGGACTTCATTTTCATCCGAATATTGTTCAACTTCAACTTCTTCAAAGTTTGACGTTCGAATTCGCTTTGCTCTGCTTTCTTCATGTTGTAGCGATCTTTCTTGTTGTTTGCTTGCTACAATAGTGCTGATCGTTGAAGGGTTCACATTGTAAAAGCACCTAATTCTTCAGGCTTTGTGCGGCCGTTGTCCTTCTCTATAATCTCTAACTTTTGCGAGATATCGAGAGCTAATCTTTTTCGCTTTTGTGTTGGAGTTAACATTTTATATATTGATAATTGATAATATTAAAAAAGGAGTTATCTAGTATTATGATTATCTTCCTGTTTAAAAAAAAATCACACCTTTTTATTTTTTACCGAGCTGTTGTTAAAAAATAAATTGTTTAATTACTACGAGACATTAGAAAAGAAGGCTTCATTTTTAAAATTTTATCCTTATAGAGGAAAATCGTTAAAAACGGAATCGCTAAAAAGGGATTCTACTGTAATCAGCTGTTTCTCAATTGAGGCTTACCAAACTCTTTCGGAAACTTCCTGCTTTTTGAAAATTCTCAGTCACAGAAAGTCCCATTTAAAAAATAAATTTTAGACATATTATAGCTATTGTTTAAAAGTTTATAAAAATATTTGTCAAATTCGTATTTTGTAAAATGACTTTGGTAAAAATTTTCATTTTTACTTTGACTAGGCATTTTATAAATTCAAAAAAATAAATATACCTGATTATTAGTGCTTTACCAAAAGTTAATTGGCAAAGTTTGCATCTTTTGGCCACAAAAATTTATCTTTATTTTATAAAAAAAATATTTAAAATTTTACAGAAATTAAACAAGATAATTAATTAATAGATTAATTAACCTCAATTTTTTCGTTGAAAAATCTTCCTATCACAATTAAAGCCAATCTTTTCATAGTTGCGCACTCGACAGTAAAAAGATCATTTTAAAATCTCTAACTTCGTCCGAAAAAAAGGGCTAGGACTGCCTTTAGTCAATAGACATTTTTTTATTGGACTTTTTATTCTGCCGCTGTCATTTTACATATTGACCATCTGATCATTTGAATGATCCAACAAAATTTACTTAAATTTTGTCTCTACACCTATGCATCCACCGTTACTACTTGTTTATTGAAAGTCAATTTTCTAAATAAAAATTTAAATAACTTTTAAATTTAATTTTAAAATGTTTTATTAGAATTTAAAATTTTATTTAAATATAAAATGGACGGTTTATAAACCAAAATATTCTCATGTATTAAATTATTGATAATTTGGGTCGTCGAGATAATAAGAACTGTCCACATTGTATCGGTGACCAGTCTTAGGTCTCGCTGGATAACGACTTGAATCATCATAATTATCATTCTCATAATAATCATTTCCTCTAATTGCTATTTCGCGTCTATCATGCATGACTTTTTCATCATAAGGATTCATGGTATTCCGCATTTCGACTTGCTCTAGCATTCTGTCGTCATCGTCATAAAATTCAAAATCTCCACCATTTCGAACATAATCTCGCATATTGTCCGGACTAATGCGTCCATCGTAAGGGACTGTCTCTGTATGGTAATAATCACCTGTTTCATAATTTCTATCCATGGTTACTGCGTCAGCGTCCTGAACCGCTAAATAATTATCCAATGATTCATCGTCTGGATTTTGGTAGAGTTCATCGTATCCACTTCCATACATTTGAATATCATTCACTCCGTAGCGATTGTTCATTCGACTTCTCAATTCATTCTCCTGGGATACTTCAATCATTTCCAGCCATTGTGAATTATGATGACGGAATTTTTCTATCTGAATTTTTTTAGCCCAATCTTCATCATAATCCTTCAAAAAATCTAAAATATTTTTTAATAAATTAAATAAAGCTAAACTTACACTAATTATATCTAAAGTAAAACTACAAACACGTCTTACTTCGGCATTTTTGTCATTCATAAGATCGATTAAGTAAGCCGGAGCCTCTGTTAAAAATTAAATTAAAATTTTAAAGTCAAAAATAATTCTTATTTTATTTACGAGTTTTTTTGATTATAATTTCTCTTGTACTTTTATGAAATATCATTTGATAAAAAACATAGACTATTTGAAGCACGATTTCATCATCTTCCTGTTTGGCTGAGAAAAAAAAATTATTTGTATTCATTTTTCATTAAATTTAAATACCATTTAAAAGCTCGATCAGAATTTCTATAATTCCACTGTTTGAAAGCATGTTGGCGCACGAGTCGTCATTACAAACTGCTCCAACTAGCACAATTACATCCAAGACCAAATCGTCTTCCGCGTTTCCTTTAAAAAAATTAATTAAAAACTAAATTTCTTTCATTATTTTAAATTAAAATCGCTCAAAATTAAACAATTAATCAGTACCAGGTTGGAGCATTTTTTTAATCCAGTTTACAAGGTTGTATTCATTTAAAAACATTTCATAGTCAATATCACTTATATTCAAATTTCCCAAGGTCCCTATTACTTCAATTAAAAAGTCATCATTTGTCTCATTCTTAACAGTTTCTCCAAGAATTCCCATATAGTCCTTTTAAAGTATTTATTAGATTATTTAAATTTTTGGTCACTGTAAATTACGAGAAAAAATGATTTTGTTTCATCATGTTGACTTATATTGCGGACCATTTTCATCACAAGAGCATCTTTAAACTTAAAAGCTCGTTTTATCAAATATCTAAGGCCTTTTTTCTTTGAATACTCGATCATTTGCATTGCACACTTGCTATTCAGGGCTAAATTAATTCCCAAAGCAACTAGCTCTAAATCGACTTGATTTCCAGGCGATTCTATAATCATTTTCATTAGCTTTAGAAAAAAATAAAAAAAGAGTTTAAAATCTTTTTGTTAATTACCATCTCGACACATTTTGTGAATTTGAACATTTCTTTTGAACTATCATCTATGCTCAAATGATACAACAAGCACATCGAAATTATTCGCTGGTTTTCATTATCTAATCAAACTCATATTTAGAAAAGTATTTGCAGGAATAAAAGTGCTAAAATTACTCAATAAATTTACAAGTTTAGGTAGTAGGCCACTTTTTATCATTTCGGAACGAACTATGGAATCAAATGATAGATTTAGTAATAATCTTAATGTAATATTCAAAAGGTCCTCTTGTTCATGAGGCACAAGTTTTGCCAATTTAATGACTATTTTTTCTTCTCTCTAATAATAAAGATTAATAGAATTTTTTGGGCAAGTTTAGAATCAAATTTAATGATAGTGATCAAAAAAAATAAAAAAAAATGTTTTATGTAAAAATTTATAAAAAGCCATATTTTAATAGTAAGTAAACTTTGTTTAACCATTACCGAATGTAATTCATGCTAAAAAATTTTGCAGAAGTTAAGCTTACTGCTTTCTATAAAAAAATGCTAGTGCATTATATTTTGTAAATAAAAAATTTAAAACATCTTTTTGATAATTTTTGATCATGATCACTTATTTAGCCAATAAATTATATTTACCATTTGATTTTTATTTTCGATAAATACACTTAATTTTTTCAAAAATGACACAACCAAAATTAAGAGATCAGGATTATCTCTACTTAAAGCTTGTATAAGCAAACTGATAATTTTTTTGTTTACCATTTTCATTTCAACTTTAATGTCCTCTGCCAAATTAAGCAATAAGTAAAATGCTACTCTCAACAGCTGTTCTTGTCTATTTATCAATTTTTGTAGTTCATTCATTATTTTTTGATCTTCAAGACTTATAGTATCATTTTCCTTAGTCGTTCTTTTTTTAGAACCAGTTTTTGGTCTTTTTGCATTATTAAGGTTTTTTTTTCGTCTATCTATTTCATTTTGCCATGTTTCACACCGTCTTAGTTCAAAATCAATTATCTTTTTAAAGAAATTTAAAAAATATTTTATAAAAATAATTATTTTGGACAATTTTACTTGGACAGTCAGATTTCCAATTTTATAATGTGCAATTAGTGGATGAAATTGACTAAAACTTGAAAAGCAAAAAAAAGTGTAAATTATGCTTGTAGTAACTTCGATATTTCGGTTCCATTCTTCCTTTAAAACTCTAGATAAGCAATTTAAAATGCTCTCGTTTTGGAACAATTCCTCCAAGTTGTCTGGATTACGCGCCAATTGCAGAATTAGAGCTGAACCCCTGATTTTTGTCTTTATGTCATCTTCATATAACATTTCGGCATAGTCGTCCAGATCATTAATATTAGCTGTCTCATTTATGTCATCTATATTTGGGTTTTCCAGTTTATCAGACAAAACTTTCTTTTTGGATTCATAATTTTCAGGAAGAGTCGATTCTTTTCTATTTTGTAAATAATAAAGCAATTGTTCGACTTCAGGAATTTTTGATGGATGAATCAAGCTACAATTTTTAACTACTTCTTTAGACAAAGATCGAATGTCAGTTTCCATTGAAAGGTTTTTGAGTTTTATTCTTGAAAAAAAATTATTTCTTAATTTTTTTTAATATTTAAATTATTTTTATTACATTTTTCTAGATTCTTTTCTTTCACCAACCATTGGATTTCCGAACTCATCCAAAATTGTAGCTTCTACTTCATAATTAACTATCAAAGCTTTATCTATAGGATGCACATCGATATTTCCACCTTTGGTTCGTCTAAAAATTTTCAAATCAAATAAAATCATGCTCAATCAATGTTACAAATATTAATTACTTTTTTAGATATTTTGCTTCGTCTTGATAAATTGCGTCTTCCATTCTTTTTTAAGGCAATTAATTTCTACTTTTATAAATTACTTTTTAAACAAAGATTGTCACATCTTTGGCTTGTATTAAGAAGATAAAAAAATAATTGTAAACTAATCTTTTATTATATTAAGTAAATTTAAATCAAACGCATTAATAATTAATACTTTAAATTAAAGTAATTAATAAGATGAAATTAAATTATTTTTTTGGCAAATATTTTTTCTCAGCTTCACTTAATTCTTTATCATTTTGTAAACGAAACAATTCATTTACACTAGCAATCTTAAAAAAAAAATTAATAACTTTTTAGTCTTTAAAAAAAAATGATTCACCTTTTTTTCTACATTTATCAAAGACATATCGTCAAAAATTTGTTTAGTTGTTTGCTGCATGGCTTGAACTGAAGCTCTTACATTATGGTTTGCCCAGATTATCATTGAGACTCCCAAATCCTCGAACAATTTAGTCGGGGTTTTATAATATTTAGTCGGAACAATTATTACCGGTCCCTAAATATTAAAATTTTTAAAAGGTGTTGTGTAAATTAACAAAAAAAAAATATATACCTGATTGTTCCACGCTTTCATGAAAGCTTCAATATCAGACGGATCGCTTTTCTTACTATGCATCAGAATAGCATCAGCTCCAGCATTTCTGTAAGCTTCGGCCCTTTTTAAGGCCTCATCTAAACCCCATCCAGCAATGAAAGCTTCCACTCTGGCAACTACGCAAAAATCAGGATCTTGTTGTGTATCCTTCATGGCCTTAATTTTCAAGGAAAATTCTTCAATTTCTGCCAACGGCTGAACCCGGTTGTCCAACAAAGAATTAGTTTTTGGAAAAAGTTTGTCTTCAATGCAAGCCCCAGCAACATTTATTTGCTCAAGTTTTCTGACTAAACGACGAGCATTGTTAAAATTTCCGTAACCAGTATCAGCATCTAGCAAAATTGGAATGTTGGTGTTATCACTCATGAATTCTAAAACTTCTAAGACCTGAGTCCATGAAGCTTCGTTTGAGTCTCTGACTCCAAGCTGGGCAGAAATGCTCAGACCGCTACCCCAGACTCCTTTAAATCCTGTCTCTTGAACTATTTTGGCACTTAGACCATTATGCGCTTCCATTATATATTCCAAATTTTTAGACTCGAGCATTTCCTTTAGCTGTGTTGACTTAAAACAATTAATTATCTTATGTTATTTAGATACAAGAAAGGCTTACTTTCTTTTTGGCATTTTGTGAAGCCACTTCTTGAGTGGAATACGCCAAAACTTGTGGATTTAATCTAAAACTTGCCTTTGGAATGGAGGCTCTAATTATCTGACGTAGCATTTTAGATTCTAAATTTTTTAAGTAAAAATAATGCTGAATTCTTAAAATCTTATTTAAAAATTTTTCTTTTTAAATATTCTCAGAATAATATCAATATGCAAATGATGACGAATCGAGGAATTTAAATTTTCACCAGCATTTACATATAGTAGTTGACGAAAATTATATTTAAAATCCAGTTTGAATTATTTTCATAAAATAATTAATTATACTCAGGCCTCAATAAAGAATATGAATAATTGCTCGTTGTCATCTCAACCTTATCGAAATAATACAAAGTTTTAGGCTTCGAATTTTTTTTAATTTAAGATCTATGGTTTAGAAAGAAGATGCTTTTTTAGTTAAGAAAGAACAGATTTTTTTGAAATTTCTGTGGCAAATGTTTGATTTGTAGTAAAAAGCTCTAAAATATTTTCAAATGAAAAAATAATTAACTTTATAAATCTAAAATGACTGTCTATCTAAAATACTCAAGGTAAGATAAAAATGCTTTGAAAATTGGATTTGTCATTTGTCATTGAGTGAAGTTCATTTTTTTCTTCTGGCGATGTAAATTTTATCTATGGCCAAACATTTTTTTCTCAAATAGGTCATTAAAGATATGGATAGATTAATCATCCAAGTAATATAAAGAACTTTTCTTAGTAATTTTTTAAATTGACAAACTAATATATTTTTCGAAAAATAATAATTTATTTTCATTTTTATTTGACACGTTCTTTCTAAGCAAAAATTTACTCTGTAAAATGATATTTTTGGATTTTAAGTTTATTTTAATCAATAAAAAAAAGAGACAGGTAAAATTAGAATTTTATTGATTATTGTTGCAAGTGATAATTTATTCTATAAACTAGTTTAAATTTTTCTGAAAGTTGAAGAGAAAAAGAGTCAGATTTTTCAAATTTATTCATCGTCTTGTTTGCCTCTTTTGATTATACGAACGAATGTTGCATAATCCATATTGCCTTTGTTATCAATTGGAGCACCTTCAAGAACTTGGTTGAACTTAAAAAAAATTGAATTATTAGAATTAAAAAAAAATCATATTTAACTACAAAATTAAAATCAATCTAAAGAAAAGCATGCAGTAATTTGATGTTTTAGTTCTAAAATTGATTTTTTGGTTGAAATTTTTATACAATTAAGTGTTAGTAATGGTTAAGTTAAGATCATTTAAGATCTCTTACTTCTTGATCGGTAAGTCGTTCGTCTGGTTTGCCTTGGTGAACTAAAACTTCACGCAACCTTTTTGAGCACAAGGGAAAAAGCATTTAATAAAAATAATTTAAAAAAAAATTTGTATCTCTGCATCCATATTTTCGTGAGGGAAGAATTTGTAAAAATAAAAGGAATAAACATCTTTCACAGCGAAATAAGCTCATTATTACTAGGAAATAAAAATACTAGAATATTCTTTTCTGTTATCTTACTTGTTGATCTGTAAGTCTTTCAGCTGGATTTCCTTGAGCTGTGAGAATTTCTCTTAACCTAACAAGATAATTCATTCAATTTATTATATTAAAAATATTTTAATAATCTTTTTAAATAGATGACTTATTCTAAAAAATTCAAGTTAAATATTAACAAAGCGAATGTTATGTCTAAAAAAATAGTGATATTAAAATTGAAAAAGCTTACACATCACGATGTAATGTTCCTTTGGCATCAGCATCAAATAATTTGAAAGCATTCATTATATGTGATTCTTCATCAGTACCTGTTTGATTTTAATTGGAAAAAAATTGTTAAATAAATATTATTGAATAATAATTGAATTTCATAAACTAAAAGATTTTAAGAGAACTGTATTGGTTTAATAAGGGGTAGAAAGATTGCATTCTTTTGAAATAACAGAAGGGATTTCAAATTTAGGGTAAAAATTGATTCAGGGTGATTATGGATGCATTGAACTAGATCAACAGATTTAATATAATTTAAATTTTTTCTTTTAAATTTGATTTTTAAATCTATTGTTTTTTCTTTATTTAGAAATACTCACGCTTGGGAATTTATAATTCCAGATCCATTTTCATCAAACAACTTAAAAGCATTCATGATTACTGTTTCTTCATCAGTTCCTATTTGTCAAAAGGGTTCATTCAAGGTTTAAAATAAAAATCAGGGGAACAAAAGTTAAAATATATTCATGCATTTTAGATTCATCTTGGCTTAATTAAATCATTTAAAGTTTACCGTTAAGACGATCTCCAAATAAAGTCAATAACATTGTGAAGTTAATTGGTCCTTGGGCCTCCTCAACCATGGCTTTTAATTCAGCATCTTTTGGCATTCTGCCTAAAAACAAATTGAAAATTAATTTTTTTTAAGCTATTTATTTAATTATTAAAATATTTTACTAATTTATTTAACCCAATGCATAAAAAAAAGTAATCAAAATCAATAGAAAAATTAAATTCATCATTCATTCATGCAAGTTTTTTTGGAAACAAAGGGAAGTATTTCTGTAAAGGGTTTTAAGGAAATAGTGCATTTTCTTAAAAATGTCATTTCAGGGTTTGTGTATTTTGAAATTAAAAAAAGGTAATAGGGTAAAAGGGGATATCTAAATTGATGCCTTCATTTACCCAATGAATTGTAAACTTCTTTTAAATCATCGACACTGATTACTCCATCTCTGTCTTGATCCATAAGACCGAATGCCTACAACAATCATTTTGATTAGATAAAATGCATTGAAAAATAAATATCAATTAAAAATTATGATTATCTAGTATTTATATAGAAAATATTTGATGAAATTTAGGCTATGTATTTTTAAGTTTGTTTTTTACAAATACGCTTAATTTAAATCAAAAATTCAAAAATTAAAAAAAAAACACTCCAAAATAAAACTATTCCTTGTCTCAACTAACCTAGAGATGTGTAAATCTCTTTTAAATCATCAACACTTATAACACCATCTCTGTCTTGGTCAAACATATTGAAAGCCTTTGGATAGTTTAGTTTTAAATTAATCGATTTTAAATCAATTTTTTTATAATTAATAATTAAAAACATTTTTATAATTCTGTGAATATTCGTTGAATTTTTTTTATATATTTAAATTTTTACCTCTTTGAATTCCTGAACTTGACTTTGTTCAAACATTGCAAACACATTGCTAGTAGCTCTTTGGGCTTTCTTCTTTCCTTTTTTCTATTAAAAAATTTAAGTTTTTATTTAAAAAAAAAATACCAAAAAGTTTTTCGACTTAAATTTTTAGCAAAATTGAACCGAAAAACGATTTGATTCAGATATCTTACATCGGCCATTTCAAAATTCTGTTTCTAAATTAAAGATGCTAAAGCAATTTGGATCTAAATACAAATAAAATAAAATCTATTTAACTCTATTCGTTTTATACGATATATGTTCATTATTTAAAATCATAACACAAATTCGTATCAAAATAAATTCAAATAGCAAACAGATAAATTATAACCTGACTGAACGCTTATTAAACTTAAAGCAAAAGCTAATCTTAAGAGAAAAAAAATAAAATTATGCTCGAAAGCTTGGCTTTTTATAGAATAATTCCAAAAAGAATTTTGTTCTATTCTTTTTGTTGAAATGTTGTGTTTATGCTTATTCGAGAACGAGCTCATCTATTTAAATAGAATTAAAGATAATTTATGATCGATTTAAAATCTATGCTCAGGTTTACTTTTCTAGATTCTCAAGTATCTCTGATTTTTTAGATGCCAAACTTTACTGAGGTTTAAAAAATGCAATTATGATAATTCCTTTTTTCAATAAATTAGTTTGAAATTTTGATTTTGATTCGACAGAATAGAAAAGTTAAACAAAAATACCATTATTCTATAGTTATCTGATGATTGGATTCTTGGTACAAAGAGCTAGAAATTTATTTTATTAATAAATTAAAAATTATTCAGCTCTTTATGATCTTGTATTTGGTTCTTAATTAAGCATTGGCATGTAAAGTTCAATTGAATTATGAAAGATGCTTGGTATTCAAGGATAAACCAATCAGATATACCGTCTAAGTAAGCTCAGGTATTATAGATAACCCAAATGGTTGATGCCGAATATTAAAATAATATCAATTTTCAGTTTATTCCATTCATGTTTTTGAATGATTTATATTTTGTAGTTTTTCCAAGTTTTTCGATTTGAGTTTGTTCGATAGAGAGTTTTCTATTATAAATATTTTGAATATCATTCAAACTGTACAAAATAAAACAGTTTTATAATTAAATTATCATTTAAAAATTTGAAAAAATAAATAAATTTGCTTTAAATTGTGAAAATGCATTGTTTCTTTATTTCAATTGATTTACGACTAAAATTTAGAGAGATCTTTTTTGTGTTTTACAACTCAAAAACTACGCCAAAAAATTTAGAATTTATTTTTAAAAATCCTTTTTACAAATTATAATTTAATTGAAATTTTCTTAATTTAATTTATTGAAAAATAAGGTCAGAATTGACGATCTTTTTAAAAGAAAATTTAAATAAAAAAATGTTTTGTCAGTTTTTGTGAAGTTTATTGTAATCGAAAGACATATTTTAAAGATTAATTTCATTAAAATATTGTGACAAGAGATACATGATGTCAATCTACAAACTCATTACTTTTTTAATTTTATTTTTTTTATTTTTTTTAAATGTTTTGAAATGCTCATTTAAAATTTTTTTTATCTTATCTTACATTTTTAAGTTGCTACCAAAATATTCAAAAAAAAATGTTGATTCTCGTATCTTAATTTTAAGAAGTTGAAAATTAGATCTTTATTAAGTGTAATAAGTACAACAAATATTGTGGCACCAAATTTTATGTAGCTTAATTTGTTCACGATCTCTGCAAATTTTAACATGTCTAATATATGGAAACAAAATTTCTGATTTGATTAAATAGATTTTACAGGTGATGCAAATTGTTTATTTTTAATTAGTTATATTAAGGAGTATGCAGAAGAAATCAAATCTTTAGCAGTAACCTTTCTGCTAAAGGACCCAGTGACCAGATAACTTGAAAAAGTATCTTTTTTTTTATTCTATCTTGTTCAAAATGACCTAAACCCCAATCTTTTTTATTATTCTTTATGATTCTTTCGAATCATTTTGTTCCAGTATGATTTTATTGAATCGAAATTTTTATTCTTTACTCATTAATATCTAAGTTAGATATTAATATTTTTAAAGTAGCATTCTTTTCTATTTATTCTTTTACTATTTTGAACAAGATCGAGATCTTAAAATTAAAAGAAAAATTATCTATCATTTTAATTTTTTATATTGTTCTTTTGTACTCAATTCATGCAGCCATTCTGAAAAAAGCTTAGTTTTAACTGATTTTATTAACAATTAAACTATTATTAATTTATTTATTATCTTAGTTTGAGCTTTATCTCTAAATAAAAACGAAATTTACTTTTTTCCTGCAATTCAGTCCTTCTATTTTGACGAGATCGAGTATTAAATAGATAAATGGCTTTTAAATATCTTGATTGCTGAATCAGCTCATCAAAATAAACTAAAAAAATTACAAAATTTTACAAAAATAAATAACTTATTCCCTTATTTGATATTGTAGCTTCATAAACCTAAACAAAACTCAATTTTTTTTTAAATTATGCATTGGTCCAACGCTACGAGTTGAATTTAAAGAAAAATTAGAAAAGTGATTATCTTAGACTGTGATTATCTTTTTAATTTTCGTTTATATTAATTAAAAGTAAAGTTGTTTGTTTCGATTACCTAACCTAATGTGACTCATTACCCTTTGAGGCATGGTTAAAAAATTTGAATTCAAAAATAATTAAATTAAGTAGAATTTGATATCATAAGTTTGATTAAATCATAGTTTTAGTCATAAAAGTTAATGTGTTCGTGTGCAGTTTATGATTTAGGACATTACAAAATTTACTTGATTATTTTTACTTAAAATTGACCGATTATATGATTTATTTATCAAAAAAATAGAAAAAATCAGAGTTGGGAAACTGATACTGAATAACTGATCAGTATCAGTTAATTTCAGTTATCAGTTAAACTGAAACTGACCGATAACTGATTTTGAATTAACTGAGACTGACTGAAAACTGTTTTACTTTTGAATTAAAAAGGTTTG